>CAIGRP010003755.1:0-32970 GCA_903798385.1 Fraxinus cuspidata
TATCAAATCCACGGATTTTGAGTTCTCGATGCTCTTGACACAAGGCACAAGACTCGCAAAAGCAATGAACGCAGCAATCGCAACATGGGGATTCATGCAGCGCATGCTGTTTCCTCATCTTTGATCGATAGAAACATGAATAAAAGCATGGACAGCAAGTCACACAAGCTAGAATTGTGTAAAGAGCTCCACTCTGTCCACAGGCTGCACAAAAAAAATAAAATAAAATAAAATAAAAATTTCAATAACTCAGTTTTCAACACTTTGTATACATTGATAATGAAATTAATATCAATTTACTTTGTAGTGAATTCAAGAACAAAGACTTACAACTCGATCCTTTGTCGACAATCTCAGCAATCCGTCCGAAGGNCTGCACCAAAATAAAATAAAATAAAATAAAAATTTCAATAACTCAGTTTTCAACACTTTGTATACATTGATAATGAAATTAATATCAATTTACTTTGTAGTGAATTCAAGAACAAAGACTTACAACTTGATCCTTTGTCGACAATCTCAGCAATCCGCCCGAAGGTAATACATGGACACCAGCATGTTATGCAACCTGAAAATTTCAAAACAAGTTCTTAACTACAAAATTCAGAAAACCACAAATGATCTTCATACTGACAGAGCATCTGATTCACGCTCCACCGTGGAAACTTACAATTCCGGACATCTGAGAAGCAGTCAAATAGGCCAGTGGACCAAGGAACTTTAGGCTTGGGTGGAACATGAACATGAACATGAACATGTGGGTGGGGGATATCAGAGTAGTATTGGCCAGATGAACTGAATGGTGCATCCTTTTCTGGCGTCGCCGGGGGCGGAGTGAGTTCTGAGTATTTCTGGTACTGCGTTGCGTTAGAAGCATACATGGCCAAAGTTTCTCAGATCTTTGAATTGGAAGGAAAGGTAATTGGATTAGGAATGGAAACGAATAGAAAAGGTTATTTTTGTGGATAACAATTTGTAGCAATAAATAGAATGTAATAAAGAAATGGGACAGAGTCAAATTGCAGAAGCAGCGTATTGCGGGGTTGTAAACTATTGACTTAAATTCCAATTTAGTAATATCAATGAAGGTTCCTTCACCTTGTTTCTTGCATACTAGCACTTAAACTAATAGGTGGATTTCAAATTGGTAGATAAACTTTAATTTGTACCAAGTATATCGTCCAACATTAAGACTTTGATCACATCATTAGGGTTGGTAAATGGCCCTGGTCCAGTCCCATTTGGTCAAGAAATTGGAGCCAGGAGAGGGAATATGAATCCGGCCTTCACAATTTTTTTTTTTTTTTTATTTTGGAACCAAATTATGTCTTATTTTTAAATTTAAATCTTCACTAAATAAATAAATAAGTAGAGAGAGAGAGAGAGAGAGAGAGAGAGAGAGAGAGCATATTTTTATCCTTGTCATGCATTGCCTTCAGAAAATTCTTGAGCGGGTGGGGCAGCGATGGATCCAAAATTGATTTAACTTTTTTTAAAACCGTGCTAATATTTAAAAAATGAAGAATATATATATATATTAGATTTAATTAGAAAATATTTTATTATGTGAAATGTGTGGTTAAAAATGATATTATAGCAAAAAAAAGTTTTAAAATAATGGGTATCAAACATTGGCTTAGCATAACTTCTAAAATGGAACTACTTGAGTGACCAATTTGAAACAAAAATTAAAGTTCGGTGATTAAATTTTAGTTAAGGTAAATGATCGACGTGAAAAAGGAAAAAGAAGAAGTTAAAGCTGGTTCACTAATTTGCAATAAATTAAAATTGACAAGTGACCAAATCGAAACCTACATATAAGTACAGTAACCAATTAAGTTTTTACCTAAAATTCACTAAAAATTGCTACTACCGTTGAATTAAGAAGTCGTTCATGATAAGAAAGTGATTTTTTGTTTGAACTGTCAGGAAGTTTTGGATTTATTATTAGGAGAAATTGTACCATTGGTTCTTAACTTATCCTCAACTTTTCAAAGGATGTAAGCTATTTGACCAATCACCTATTAATTGGGTCCAGTCCATTATGTTTCCATTAAAATTAAATTAAATTTTAGGGATAAACAAAGTAAGCCTTGCTTTCTTTCTGAGACCAATATTTTCATGCAGAAACACACGCAAGCACAAAAAAACAGAAAATAGAGAAGAGAGAGGCACCCTTTATTCATCTTTTGGAGCCATATAAGTTATATTCTTCATTCCGTGAATAAATTATCAAAATTAATGTTAATTAGGATAATACATGTAGCAAGAAGAGTTTGAAACTTTCGGTTTCTTTAGCAGGTGATACATGGAAATCTACTACGAAAAGTGAAAAGTTGACTATGTGAATGCGGTTAACATGATTCGATTTAAAACTATTTTCAAATCAAATCATCTTAAACTGTTTCGAAAATTACAAACCAAAACAAACCATTTAATTTTTCAAATCGAACCATTTTTGGTTGTTTGATGTGGGTTTCAAATCATGGTTTTAGAGATATAAAAATAACATCTTACACCCCAATGGCGAAGCCAAATATTTTTTATCAGGGGTCAAGAAGTAAGTTGTAATATTTATTGAAACAACGAAACACTAATAGTGAGTTGAGACTTGAGAGATGGGACGAGGTGGTCTAGTGGTAAAATATTTGTATTCGATGTTTGAATCAATGAGTTGAGCAGTGACACATGTTAGATTTTTGATTCAATTGACAAACCCTAGCTATTAGGGAGGAACGAAAAATTAATTAGTGATTTCAAAAATTGGGCTTTCAAGTAAAATGATGTGCACAATGCTCAAAACGGTGGACGACTAAAAATTTTGGGGAAAAAAAATCCCATGATGAACACAATTCAGTATATATTTAAAATGCTGGGCTATTAAGGATTCTGTCATGTACATAAAATGCACAAATACTCTGCACATTTCATACACAATACAACTCTAGACTATGAATTATTCGAGACGTGGACTACTTTAGAATGTGGACTCTTTTCTCAAGTGAGAATGATATCTCCCATGATGAGCAGAATTCATGTCGGGCTTCTTCTTTTATCCAAGTCATGTGCCTAATTCGACGTATTTTTAGCACATGAAATCAGGACAAACCGAGGAATTGCTTAATTGAATTTTCTGAAACTAAACCAACAGAGAGGAGCAATCAATTCTTTTAGGCTATTCAACAAGAATCTATCCTTCACAAAAACTTGTCACTTTATTACACTAATTAATCCTGGTCCATATGCTCCTTTTGAAAATCTCCAATACTTAAAACATCAGAATGGGCTTAGTGAAATGCAATCTGATATTTCTCAGATTAATGCTGCCATACCTCTCTAGCAATCTTTCCATTTAGTAGAATGTTCTCAGGTGTTTCTACTTATCTACAGCATTGACACACTGAGGCCATGGCTGTCCCAAAATTTTCCATTAAGACCTCGTCCGGGGTATCCATCTGTGCCGCAATCTCCAAACAAATATTGCTATCTTGGGTAATATTGATCAATACCATATATATTTATTAAAAGATTGACAACTGCATCGTTTTCTAATTAATCCAAGAAAAAGATTGTAAGTTGAACTTCCATGTAGTGGACAGACTCCAGCAAATCCAACCTGGCTTGTTTGATATTGGTATTTCCTTCACTTCTTTCACCAGATTAGGAAGCAACACTTCTCTCAATACATCTTCATTCCGCTTTTGGTTTCTCCGGAAGCTGAATACATATGAATGGTGGCGATTTATAGGTAAACCTCTCGCGCGTACGATCTTTGACTTCAATAATTGGTGATGCGAAAAGGATATATTTCCTTCTCACTCTCCGAGCTATATGTCTATAAGTTTTCTCACTTTCAAGAGTATTTTTCAGGTCCATAGGCCTTGTCACTTTACCTGTACCAAAGTAGGATGGACATTGCCACAATATTTAGCCTTTAATGCCCAGGCTCAGCCCCATAAGGATTCTTGGTCTCTAAGCTTCTACCAAAGTTTACAATCAAATACTTGGTTAACATCTTTTAAGTTCCTTATCCCCAACCTCCTTCCATCACAGGATTTCTTTATCCCAAGATGCCCAGTGTAATGTTTGGCATTTTCATTGTCACTCCAAAAAATGGAATTGGAGATCTTTTCTATTCTTATAAGCACACACAGAGTACGGCTTAATACTTGTAATGAATGAACTTCCATTGAGTTCTACATACTATCAATCAAGTTCAATCTTCCTCCAGCAGATGTTCTTCTTTCCAAACCAAAACTTTGTGATTTACCTTTTAAACCAAGTTATGATAAAGAACTACTCAACAAAGGGACACCCAATTATGCAATTGGTATCCTTTCATACTTAAAACCAGTGGTTAGAGCAATCATTTATCGATGTTTCTCTTCACAGAATAAATTAGGCGCTCTAATTAGTATTGATATTCTAACCTGATACAGCTGAGTACTGTTTGAAAAATCCCCTATGTATCCTTTCGCCCGTTAACAAAAGTCATGAAATCATCTGCAAAGGCATATGTAATACACAGGAACATTTTTCCTCCGTAATTCCTCGTTTATAGATAACATCAGTTAAGCATATGCCCATTGCATTGCTTCTCTAACCTCTCCTGTCTTTAATTCATCATATTGTCTTTCTCTTTCTCCAAAGCTTGTCTTTCACACAAGCGTCCAAGTATTATACAACATCATTTTGCAAAACGTCCAACAAGAACATTCTATTATATGTAATTGGTCCTTTGCAATCAAATTACTTATGTAATCTCTTAGTGATAGGCTATTTATAGCATTTCTCTTAGAGTCAGTCTAAACTCAATAGATTATTCTATTAGGCACATAATAAACATTTAAAAGAATTGGGCTTCTATCTTTCAAATGTACAAGGATATCACAATTGCTTCTTACCAAAATTTTAGATTCATCTCTAAATGTGACATTGTCACTCACCGACTCATCAAACTCCACGAACGTACTATTATTACTACACATGTAAATCGCTTGCAGCAATGTCAAATACCAAGTGTTGTCTTTTCTTCCTTCTTCTTCTTTATATGCCAATTTAACAAAGTAGTCTCATGTTCCTTCTCATTTTTAACGAAATTTGCTTCCTCTTCAATTTGATTAGTAGATTTTATACTCTAAAAATGTAACATTCGACTTGAGATTTGACATACATTTACTTTGAATTGTTACCTTTTCCACGGCCGCTTTTCAAAAATGAATTTTATCTACTTTCTTTGTTGAAATGTGACCCAAAATCTGTTGGGTATTGATGGTTTGGTTGAAGAGGTCTTGAAAAAGTCAAAAGATGGACCAATGAGAAAAAGTCACCGTATTTTCGCTCGATGCTCACTCGTTTGCTGCTCGAGTGTTGGTATCATCCAGCCCATGCTTGTTTCACGATTTTGACGAACTCTAAGATGCCCATTCTATCTAAAACACAATGGTTAGGGTTATATATATACTTCATGACTTGTTGGCTCTTCATAGTCTTAAGCAGATATTAGATTTTGATTGCAATCATCAAATCTTGTAACAACAACCCATTATTTTGATTTGCTGAATTCTCCTCATTTGCCCATGATTTTTTTTTTCCCATCTTGGATTTCTACGTAAAATCTTGTGTTTTTGTATTTGGGTTTATTTTCATATTGTCATATTATCTCGTTATTGTCTAACAAATTGGTATCAAAGAGAGGTTGATCTTCCCTTATGCAACAATGAAATATGATATATTGCTTTTGGATCGCAACACGAAATTTTTGCTATGGCAAGTAAAGATGCAAGGTGTGCTCGTACATAGGGATTTTGGTAATACCCAATTACGCTTTGATAAAATGCCTTCTACTAGGACGCAGGACGAAAAAACAACATAAGTTTCGAAAGTCTTATCACATATTCATCTCTATCTTTCAAATTAGATTCTTCGAGTTGTTCTTGAAGAGAAAAGTGCCGCTGCATTGTGGTTGAAATTGGAGCAGCTTTGTATGACAACAAGTTTAATAAGTAAGTTACACTTGAAGTAGCACTTGTATTCTCACCACATGTCGAATGTATGTCTATTGAGGATTACTTGATCTTTTTTTAAATAAATTGTAGCTAATTTGTATATCCATTGCACATGTATTCATGTATCGTACATGTATAATACTAAATGTCACATGAATTAACTTGCCTAAATAAATAAACATTATATTTTCCAGCACCCTTTAAACTTTTTTCTAAACTCTAACGATCAAGTTTTCATTGCATTTTATATCATCATTTGTTAATTCTTCATTAAGATGTTATATCCTTTATCCAAAAGTTCCAAACTCAAAATATTTGTCTTCATAAAGGGAACAAAATAAACATTGAAAATGTGTTGGTGTTCTCCATTCTTAATTGGATTCATAATTATATTGAGCAATCAATTTGTACATAGTCGGAAAAGTTTGAAACACCAAACACCCACTCCTACCTTTGATCATGATCTACCATCGATACTTGATCACAAATCAACTAAATAGTTGGTCACAAACTCTCTTCTTCTCACCCCGTCGCCGCACCACCACAATTGCCACCAACATCAACTACAACAACAACACCACCACCACCACCAACAACAACACTGACACCGCCACCACCAACAAAAACTACCCCAACACCAAAACATGAAATATCACCATGACATCACCGTCACAGATCACGCACCACTCTAAAAACAAACAAATCCGACAAAAACCACCCCCACAACACCACCGTCACAGATCAGACGCAGTGCTGTCGCGTACCACATCGTCTCAAGCAATGACGATGGGCAGATGAATAGCAGATCCAGCGCCACCGACATACCAACCAAATCAGCGATGTCATCCATTGATGAATCTATGCCGCCGTGTAGCGACCCTGTATATGGCTTTAGTTCGGGCGTGCAACGGCGATTTTTTCCATCATTGTCGTTGTGCTCGGCAGCTTTATGAATGCCACCTCGTAAGTGACCCTGTGAGAGAAGATTGAGAGGGAGAGAGAAGATTCGGCATGCATCAGCGATTTTTTCCATCATCACCGTTGCGTTATATGAGAGCCACCTTGAAGGTGGCCAGTGAGAGGACTGAACGCGAGAGAGAGAAGGGATGGGAAATATTTTAGTTTTGTAGTGGGGTTGGGCGAGGTGAGTAAATTTTATAATATTATTAATAATTTAATTAATACCTGATTTTTGATTAAATTAGTTAGAGTTAAAAGTGCGTTGCACGTTATTCTAAAATACTTTATAAATATTGTGAAAGAAATATTTGACCATCTATTTACCTTTTTGATTTAAATATGAGAAAAATGCAAGTCCTGAAAAATAAATGTTAATTATTATATATGCATGTAATTAGTAAAAAGCATATTTGAATGTGAGTATAGAATCACAACTAAATGTATTAATGAAGATGAATGGCAAATACGACACATGAATTAATGTGAATATTAGTTAATTTAGAATTAACACTAAGGAATATTTATACGTCACAATGAATGTTAAATTATTTATATTAAATGAATATAATTTAATTTTCAATTAAGTGAACTTGGATGCTAAATTAGCATACATGGACATGAATAATGAATTGCATTCTTGAAAGTGAAATTTTAATTAATGTTAATTAAATGATTGTGAATGATAATTAATTAAGAATTAATCAGTATTTTAAAAATCGGATTTACTTGGTTGATTCAACTGGGAAAATTGGAAACCGAAACCAAAATCGGACAGTTTAAACTTATAAAACCTCTAATTAAAAACCCATCCCAAAACCGTTAAACCGGCCAGTTTTCGAAAAACTTATGACTCGTTCCCGCTTTAGCCGGTTCAACTTATGTAAATTTATATTTTTTAATTTTTGAAAAATTATGGTTCGATCCTGGTTCGACCCTGGTTCAACCTTTTGACTCTTTACCCTTTACATTTTTCGATTCAATGGTCGGGTCGATTTTTAAAACATTGGAATTAATAACATAGACATGGACGTGAAAGTGAAATTCTTATTAATATTAATTAAATGACTGTAAATGTTAATTAATTGAGAATTAATTATAGTATTTATTATAATTTGTAAATTAAATACATGTTAAAATACGAAAAGTAAGATATTATTGAAATAATTGAATTGTAATGAGACTATAATAGTTAAAAAAATAATTTTCACTTAATGTGATATTTAACAGATACGCTTCACACCTGATTTTTGACTTGAAAATTGAAATACATGTTAATATGTAATTTTCACTTGTTGAATACAGGAATTGAAGAAGACAGCCCTATTTTTTGTGCCCAATTCTTCCGGCCGCCATACTCTCCCTCATAGCCAATGTGCTGTGTATTTATTTTCTGTACGTGTTTGTATCGTGCTTATTATAAAGCAAAAACCATTCGATTTGATTTCAAACTGGTGATCCCAATATTCACATTAGTCTCCAAATTTAATTTTAATTGCAAATGGGTTGGAACCAAATTAAATTCACAATGAGCTGGACCTAATTAATAATTGATTGGGTCAAAAGGCTCAGAATTTCCTCGTATATTAACCGGGGCTTGTAATGTCTCGAGTTGTGATCCAATCCAATCCAGTCGACTTCATTTTATTATGTCTTTTTTATGTCCTCTTTATAAAATTTACTTTAGATGACTCTTCTCTAAAGAAGTAGGCAAAATTTCAATTAAGTTCAAAATTAGGTACTTTTTTTGTACAACATATAGACGGCAAGAGCTTGTTTCTTGACTTTGTTTCTTTGATAAAAAAAAAATAAATTGAGTTTTTCTCCATCTTCAATTCGAATGGTTTTACTAATTGTGTTGATCTCGTATTTATTTTTTATTTTTATACTTTCCCTAAATCATTTCATTATTGTAGAAATCCTAAAAAGAGTAGACTCCGATATTTATTTTGCATTTCAATCACAACATTGATGGAACGCACGCAACATTATCGACGTCAAAACATACGAAGATCTCGAATTAAGCCTTGATGATGGCAACACTCAACTCCCAACCCCAAACCTCATGCAAATGAAATCACCCAATCCAATCAAAGTCACGTTCCAATAGTGCAAGTATAAATTCATAAAAATGAGGCAGTACCTTGGTTTGCACGCGTGTAAAGTAATTTCTGACACGTGAACAGTGTATTAAAAATTATATTAAAATGACATGCAACTCATTCTTAGCTAACCAAGTGGCTGAACAGGAAGTAGATTGGAAAGTTCATTAAGCAACAGCCACACCGCAAGATTTCAATATCTGTTCCGTTCACCTAATCTAAAGGACGAAAGAGAAATCACGTCATTATCGTAGTAAACTTTCACGAGTAATTTCGTGTCTACTTGGGAAAATTGGGTTCTAAAACTGCGTTCCAGCTGATCGAATATAGATTTTTACTTAATAATATTCGTAACCCATTTTGAGAATATGATTATATAGTATTTTAAAGCGGGAAAATTTTATTTTTTGAGCCAATTTTATGAAGTAACAAGTAAAAGAATTTCAAGCCAAACTTTAGGGTCGGCTAAGCCAATTTGTTAACTCTAAGGTCGGTCTCCTATATCATATAAAGTTGAGGCTTTTCCTCTCGACTTAAGCATATAAGTGAATATATAATTCACAAAAATAGACACATTCAAACACTAAAATATAATATTGTATTTTTGTATATAGTATACAATATTAAATACATTACACATGATTGTATTGATGGGTTTTATGATGGAGATTGAGGATTGATCAAGCATGTTGTGGAGTACTCTTCAATGAATTTTTTCTTGGATGGGCCTTTATTACCCGTACAAGGAAAGGGAAAATTATTCACCGCACCAGGAAGTTAATACCTAAATTTCTAATTGGCTGTACTTGCTCTGTGAGACCTTAATGTTTTAGTCAAATATTGATGTTTCAAATTGACTAATGTCTTCAAAATCTAATGGCGGATTAAAGCCGCAACATTTAAACCCTAAGAAGGCATTCAAAAACAACGTTAATAATATAAAACTCAAAAGATTCTGTCTGAACGTATGCATCATGCATGGCCCATGACGTTTTCATTTTCAGAAATTACTGTTGGCTAAAGATAGACATTAATTGTGTGCCCCTCAAGTCAAGCAAGGCCCTATATAAGTACTTTCATTTTGCAATTCTTTGTATCATCGAATCATTAGAAATCTAATTTCGAATAAGAAAATCTCTTTTATCCATATGGATACGCATAATCTTCTTTTAGTAATATTCTTAGGTTTTTGTGTCCTCACGACACATTTTTATTGGTCGAATAGTACTATTATATCGCTTTGTATCCAAACGCCTTATCCAGAGTTATGTAATTCTCTCACCGTCAATGAACCACAAACGAGTTCAGATGAAAACTTGTTCAATTTCCGTGACACTGCCCTTAGGGTTACTCTAGCTCAAGCTGAAAATGCCCACAAGCTCATTTCAACTATGGACATAGGTTCATTCAATGAGCTAGGTCAATCAGCTTGGACTGATTGTTTAGAACTTTATGAAGACACCATTTATCAACTTAATCGCTCAATAGCCTCGAGAAATCCACATAGCATGCTTGATGCTCAAACCTGGTTGAGTGCAACCATTGCCAATGAACAAGCATGCCAAAATGGATTTATGGATTTTAACTTGTCTTCCCATTTGCAGACTTCCCCATTTATGCTCAGTAACATTTCAAAATTCTTGAGCAATTCACTAGCCATCAATAAGGCCATGACTTCATCCTCATCTGTAATCGATAGTACTAATATTCATCACAAACGTCGATTGTTGTCTGATGGTTTCCCGGAATGGCTTTCGACCAGTGATAGAAAATTGCTGCAATCCTCTTCTATTGCCACTGTTAAAGCTGATATTATTGTGGCTCAATATGGCTCTGGTCATTATAAGACTATCTCTGAAGCTTTGGCTGCAGTTTCCAAAAGGAAAGGTGCCAAGAGGTTTGTTATATATGTTAAAAAGGGAGTCTACAAAGAAAATGTGGAGATAAAGAAGTCTATGAAGAACTTGATGTTCATTGGAGATGGAATTGATGCCACCATTATTACTGGCAACAAGAATTTCCAAGATGGTTCCACAACTTTTCGTTCAGCAACTTTTGGTGAGTTTAATTTCAATTGGATTGCCATTTAGATCCCTTGACTTTAAAATTAAAAATTAAAATGGATATGTGATTTAACTAAATAGTTAAATGTGAATATCATGATAGTCTCTCCGTCCCATTTATATAAGCTTATTTTGTTTTTCACATGGATTAACTTTCTTAGTTTAATGTTATTTGAAAAGTAATTTTTGCCAAAAACTTTCATAATTTACTCTCATTTAATTATCAATAACTACTAGTAAATTATTATTGGAAGTAGTAAAGAAATAAGGATATATTAATAAACGAACAAAACAAAACATTCTTAATAAAAAAAAACAAGACTATATAATTAAGACAAGAAACAAAGGAAAGTTAGCCTATATAAATGGGACGGATGAGTATTAGTTTTGGAAAACAATTTCCATTTAGCCATGCTTCATCTAATTTTCTTTTTCTTTTTAATTTTCATTTCTTTTGAAATTGTTTTCCCTCTAACACATTAAAATGTTTTAAGTAAGCTGTTTGGCCTTCTCTTAATGGTGGATAAACGATCTTGTCTATCAATTTATGAAAATTGTGCATGTATGCAAGCGAGGGGCGCCCTTGTTGAAGAATAAATTCTATAAACAATCCCCGTCTCCAAATGACACAACATGCTTTTAAACTAAACACAATGAACGCAGTCACTTGTCATGTAGTTAAAATATATATACACGAGACGTCCCTTGCACGAATTGCATTGTCCAGTCAATATTCAGTTAATATTATACATCAACTTGATCATTGAACTATAATTATGCATGTATCATAAATCAAAAAGAAGCAATTTTCGTAATGAAATCATTAATTGTTGACTTTACATAATCAATCAATTACATTGCACTAATATTCATCTATATGCCTAAGACTTCGTCATTAAAACATGCACTAATTTTTCTCCTATTCTTCCCATAATCCTCAGCTGTTTCAGGTGAGGGCTTCATTGCTCGGGGTATAACATTCGAAAACACGGCAGGGCCTCAAAAACACCAGGCAGTGGCGCTACGTTCTGGCTCAGATTTTTCAGTTTTCTACGGCTGCAGCTTCAAGGGCTACCAGGACACCCTATACGTTTATTCGCAACGTCAATTTTATCGAGATTGCGACATATATGGAACAGTGGATTTCATTTTCGGGGATGCCGTGGCGATTCTTCAAAACTGTAACATATATGTAAGAAAACCAATGAGAAATCAGAAAAACACTGTCACAGCTCAAGGAAGAAGTAATCCTAATGAAAATACTGGGATTATAATCCAAAATTCTCGTGTGATCGCAGCATCAGACTTTAGGGCAGTCCAAAATTCATTCAAGACCTATCTTGGGAGGCCATGGAAGCAATATTCGAGGACAGTGTTCATAAAATGTACCCTAGATGGCTTGATCGACTCAACGGGGTGGCTGCCATGGAGTGGAAATTTTGCTTTAAGGACATTATACTATGGAGAGTACATGAACACAGGGAGTGGTGCAAGTACTAGTGGGAGGGTGAAGTGGCCGGGATACCACGTTATAACCCGTGCTGCCGAGGCTGAAAAATTCTCTGTAGGAAACTTTCTTGCCGGAGATTCATGGCTTCCGGCAACTGGTGTGCCCTTCACGTCTGGCCTGTGACATGAAAACGCTGTAGCATTCATAATTATGCATAAAGTTGGTGGATATTCATGTACGTCTTTCTTTAATTAGTTAGGAAAGTGACTTGCAAATATATATATGTTACAATTGTCACATAGTTTGTGTTGGATTGCATTTACAAATTACAGATTGTATTATTGTACGCCACAAGTAATATTTATTTTCTCTTTTTCAGAAATAAAAAAGTGTATGTTTAATTCTGAAGAAATGTTAGAAGTGATTGTAGGTCACAAAAACTCAAAACTCATAAATATGCTATAATTTATTTTCTTCAAATATGTGTTTCTCTTATTATATATGAAATATTTAATTTCTATTTTTTCAGAAATAAAAAAGAATATGTTTTTCTTTTTCATGTTAAATTGTGGAGAAGTATTATAAGTCTTGGTAGGCTCTCAAGAACAAAAGTAAAACCCACAAAAATGTTATAAGAGAAAAAGTTTATTCGATTGAAAAATGTCTCTCTCTTTTATATATGAAAGTTTATTACAATTTCGTACATGTGTTTTTAAACAAGTTCCTTTGATGTGGATACATAAATTCAATATATTCACGTTTCTTCCTTTAAGATCCAATGTAGAACGTCTCATGGGAATTGCTAATACATTAATATTCTAACATGCCCTTAATGAAGACCTGTGAAAAGCTACTCTTTCAAGGTGATAAGCTTATTAGTATTCATCGCCCTTGTAACAATGTCACCTACTTGATCTTAGGATTTGCATGACATGACATGACATCATTTTCTCCTTGACCATCTCTAGGGAAATGATACTTTATTTTGATGTATTTGCTTCTTTAATGAAAAAATTGGACTCTTTACAATAGTAACTGATGAAAATTTCTCACAAAACAAAACTGTCTTCAAGGGACTTCAAATTATTGAGTACCCATCTCAACCATAATTCCTGAAATCAGTTACTAAGAAAGAAATATATTTGGCTTCTTTTGTGCAGAGGCCTACTATATATAGGCCGCTTTTTTTTTTCTTTTTTCTTTTTTTTAACAATAACATTCGAGTTTTATTGGTAAACCCTCACTTGTAGAGGAAGAAACCATGTTTACAATTAATTACGAAGAGCGAAAAGAAGGCAAATTACATTTATCTAAACGAATGCAACCAATTGTAGAAACAGGGAAACTAGAGTCTGAACAACATTGAGATCCATGACGCGCTAAAGACTTGATTTGCTTCTTGATAAATATGTGATATATCAATAGATATAACATGAGCAAGCTCTAAAACATCCTCTCAAATTAGCCGAACAGACCAAGGTATGGTAGCATGATGATTGACATTAGAATCTGTTTCTATAGCAATCCTCTCTATGCCAAGGACATAGCATATTTGAAGGCCTTAGAGCTGATACCTCCGCTAAAGTGTTTACCAACCCCAAAAGAATGATAGAACCAAAAAATTACTTTCTCTTGCCAATCCCGAAGCAATCCACCGCAACCAGTCGGGCTTGGATTTCTAGCACTAGCACCATCAATAAAAATCATATTGTGGAGGGAACCATCTTACAAGAAATGGAACTTTGACTCGTATTGGTACCATGGGGATGTGTAACACCTGTGAATAATAAAAAGAAAGAGACAATTTCTCTGGTTTTAGCATATCATTCAATTCGTTTAGCCAATATTTTACTTTAGCACAAATTCTGTGTAAGTTTATAGCCTCATCCTTAAATCTTGCAGAATCTGGCCAACCAAAGCTCCCTATAAAGAAGTGGTGGGATTAGGAAAGCTACAATTGTGAAAACATATCATGAAGTACATTTATGGTAATCAACATTACCTCCCCAATTAATGTCACTATAACCAACAAGAGTTGAATTCTTATAGTGAATTCCATGATCTAGAGTGGTCTCACGTATCTTAGATCTTGTTTTCCATCTTCCGAATGGCTATCATTAGGTTTTTATACTAACAACTGACATGATATTCAAGTCGTGTTATTATTGAGACTTCACGTAAGATTTTGATAAATTGTTACATCAAAGTTTTTGCTATTGTCATTTTGCTCAATTTTAAATCGACTTATGTTGGTATTTTGCTTTGTGAAACATTATTCTTCTTGAACTTCATCAACAAACTATTAGCATATTTCTTTTGCAAAATTACAATATCCTTAGCTTTTTGTTCAACTTCAATTATAAGGATTTATTGCAACAAGCTCATATCTGTCATCTCGAACCATTTCATTGATGTCTTGAATTCGTTACACATCGCCGTGTTGTTACTTTTGCAAATATGATCATCAACACATAAACAAATTATCATAATATTACCATCTTAGTCTTCATTGGTGTAGAGTGCATTTTCATATGAATATCTTTTGAAGTTCTTTAAAATTGTTAGGTTTTTTATGTGATTGGCAAGTCTGTGAACAAAAGAGACTAAATTTAATATGTCGTAAAAATTAAGGAGTAAGTTTCAAATAGTAGAAATTTAGTTATATTAGTTCTAGGGTTTGAGAATGAAAAAGAAGGAAAAACGGCATCGCAATTTCGCTAAATCGTTGCCAGACTTTACTCGAACGGTAAAAATAGAAGCATTGTTGTCCTCCTGTCGCCTTGCCCTTGCCTGTCGCCCATCTTTTGCTCGAGCGACAGGGTTCCCGAAAAATTTTAATTCGCTTTTTTAAAGCTTTTTATTCGGCTTATTCAATCCCAAAACCTAAACTATAAATACCAAACGTCTCTGAACGATTTTTACAAGGTTGATCATTGAAGAAATACATACTATTTCATATCCTCTTCATCAAAAAAGCTTTCAACCTTCATGTTTTGATTTAATCTTGGCGTTGAAAATATCAAATCCATAATCCAAATATCAAACTGCTACTTTCTACACATCTGTCAGAGTTCTGAAGATCAAGGGAATGTGACTGGAGTTTGAGTTGTTGAAGAGCACAGAGTTCTTCGTTGGTCGACAAGAGATAAACGAATTCATAAAGTCGAGTGTTACTGCCAGAGCGTACAATCCAGAAGGGCTTTGAAAACAGCAAGCTACGAGATGGTGCAGAAGCACGCAATCCAAGAGAGCTATGAAAATTGTAATCAGGAGGTTAGAAAGTACTAGTGGTTGTCGTGTTTGGCGGACTGTAAGTTCATAATTCGTTTATAGTGAATTTTTTATTGGCAAAGTGCCCGAAATTTTTACACAGTTGGGGCTTTCCGTGATTTGTTTGTTTATTGCTGTCATAACTACGATTTTTCAATATATGATACATTGAACTGTTTGATTAACCATCTAAATATAATTAATAGTGACTTGTTGCTAATTAATTATTAAGTTTTAGTTTTGCATAATCGCCTATTCACCCTCCTATGTGTAGTTTGGGTTGAACCTCATTATTTCAAAAATAAAATTGTCAGTTCGAGTTACCATTCCTTAGGTCCTTGTTTCAAACTATATAGTGCTTTCTTGAGTCGATGTACCTTAGATATTTTGCCTTTCTTCTTACTCCCCATGGATTGTTCCGTATAAATTTCTTCTATGAAACCATTTAAAAACTCTAACTTCACATCCATTTAGTCTACTTTTCATCCTCTATGAATATTCATGGAAATAATTAGTTAATTTGTCTAAAATTTATTTGATTTCTCTTAATCATTGCATTCTTCCATATTTCATATATATATATATATATATACACATACAAGTCATGTTTGATATCGATTGAAATCTAAATTTTAATCTAAATCAAAGTTAACAATTAATTTAATAAAATATTTCATGTAATCTGTAACTATTTGATTTTTATCAAAATTTACTAAAAAAATGATTTTAATCTCCACCAAACAAGGACAAAATCATAATAAATTTGAATTTTTTCTCTTTTCTCTTGCTCTCTCTTACTATTTTCCTCTCATCTTTTAACAAAATCTTAATCTTTCTAATTTTTTAAAATTTCTATATAATTTCTCTACAAATTATCAAAATCAAATTTTCAAGTAATTAGAATTTAAATTTGCATTTTCTCCTATCAAACTGTATATATAGAATGTGTATGAACTCATTACATTCAATTTAACTTATATATAACGATTTATATTTATTTGATTGATTATTAGTATTGAATTTTAGTTATATGTTTTTCATTTCGATTACTTAAATTGATTGTTTGTACCAAATACATTATAAGATTTTAAACATAATTAAGTATTTTTTTTGTGATAAAACAAAATATCAATAAAATTACTCTTCGAAATCAAATTGATGAAAATGATTAACAAAATATTAATGAAGTAATATTTTTTAAATGTAAATCTGCATTGTCTCGAGTCAAGTATGAATTATTTAAAAATAAAGAACAGAGTATTCAATTTGTATAGGGTTTGATTGTGCCCCCTAACTCCAAATGTTTGTGTCTACACCTGGATTTACCGGCAAACTTGTGGAAAAATGTTGTTTGTAGTACTTTCACTACAATATGAGATTCTTCTCTATTTTCTATTTCAAGAGGTTTCCATAAAATCTCTGTTAGTGACGTGCATTTATGCATTTTACGTATCAGTGTCTCTTAAAGACAGCTAATGTTGGAAACCATAATGTCAAAAGGCTGGTTAAATGACTACTAAGTGTTAAATATTAAACCCCGTTAGGAGAACTCTTTGCAGGATAAGCACTATTACGTTGACAGATAGTATTTGAATAACAAACGATGTTTAGACTCAACAACACCTAGATGGAGGTGAATAGGTGTATATTATGAAATTAAAATTAAACATACAATAATAAACAACAAGTCACAATTTATTATCTCCGAATGAATGTCAATTTAAACTCTAATTGTCAATCAAGCATATAGATATCAAAACATAAAAGACACCAGATATGTTTACGAAGGAAAACCCCTTCAAAAATTCTTCCCTGGAATAAAAACCCTCCAAGCAAACTTTGTTAAAACGATCCACCAAAAAAGATAACTTATATACAGTTGGTCCAGACACTACTAAATCTTAGTAGACTCTGACCACCCAAAATCACCAAAGAACCTCTTCATTATGCCTCCACACTTTCCAACAACTTTGGACTTCTTTTCCCTCTACGTAGATCACCAAGAACAAACCTCGTTCTTCTCCAACCGGAACTCCAGCTGCCTCTCCGAACTTCGAAACTTAGAAGAATTATTGGTAAATAATTTGGCATTTGATCTTTGGATCTTTTGTGTTTTGATCTTGTGATTGAGGTAAGAGATTTATGAAATGCGTATTTGATCTTTGTAATATTCTATTGGCTGAAATAAAGCCTTAACCAAATATTAGAGATGTTTGGGACAAATTATGGCTTAAATATATATATAAGATGAAGTGTTTGGGATTGTATACGATTGTAAAATTTGTGGAATTCGCAATCTAGGGTTTCGTCGAATAATACCACTGTTCGAACACTGTGCATCAAGCGGTCAACCACCACTCGAGTGCTCTAGGGGTGGACAATGAGCAGTTAAGGTTCTGAAGAAAACGCTCGAGGGCTCCTTTGGCGAGTAGTGTGCGATTTTGAAGAAATTTTTTCTCCTTGTTCCATCTTTAATATCTTCAACACATACTTCCAACCTCCGACTCTATGACTCGAATTACAACTCAATAAACTATGATTTTGGGCAAGGAAATAGCCAATACAATTTCGACCCAACATTGTCTTTTCTCGTTGTTAATTAAGGAAGGTGCATGGAAGAAAACCGAACAATATCGATACTTGATGACAAATTAATTGAAATGGATTTTACTGTAAAAAAATAAAGAAAATATTTTTAATGGTTTCGATCTTATTAATCAATACAATATTACATCATAAAAGCGACGAGTATGATATTCATCGAAGAGTTGGTGCACAAGTTAGCTTATCCGGTCTTTTCTCTGCATCTAGTGGCAGAGAGCAAGTTTGCAAACGTTTCTAAAATTCTTAATTATGAGAGCACTAATTTTTCCTGCTTCTTCTATCTACTAAACATTATCAATGAAATTCAATTATTCAATCAGTAATTAGTTGGAAGGGAAAATTTCACCGTTGGTCCCAAACTAACATTAAACTTTTTAAAATGAAAAGTTCGTCACCAACCTTATATTATAATTTCATAATTAGTGCTCAATGATGAAAACATCTAAATGTTCGTTAAATTTTTACGTGACACTCATTAAGATGTTCACACTTCATATTCTAAGCATCAGTTCAAATTGAAGAAAATATTTCCTATGTCATGTGTATATTCAACTTATTTACTACAATAACCATTTATTCATGTCTTTAAGTGGCTCCTTTTCATCTTATTGAGATAAACCTCCATCTCCGGGTGAGGTTTCCATTTGTTGATGATCTCGGAATGGGTCGTTGCCCTTGGATATTTTTCATACGGTGGGGGCTCGCTTTGTGACCTTTTGTTCATGTTGGATGATCCCTCGCTTATAATGTACCAGAAACATATATAATTAGATGATAGCTTGGAGGTGATGAAATAGGATGAGCTTTACCAAATGGTATGAGTTTAGGTGTATGTAATGCGGTGTCAAAACATGGTTTTTTTTTATAAAAAATATGCACAAACTTCAGCCTTAGAAGATCCAAAAGTGTGATTACAACAACTGTTTTCTCTTTAAAACGTGTTTACAACCAATTCAACAATTGGTTCTCCCCAACAAAATTTTAACGAACAAAAGTTTTCAATTTGTGGTTAAAGAGTATATTTAATAACGAATGACATTTTGTCGTTAAAATATTCGTCGTAAGTTTTTTTTTTTTCCGGTTTGAAATTGTCTCTTAAGGCCTTGCATTGTTTGCAGTGACGTGCTTAGCAACTTTTCTTCTTTCCTGTGCGCACTCCAACTTTATTGACATTCCTATACTTAAATACAATTGCACAAAAGCATGGATTTTAGTCAAATTTCCTGGTAAATTTTCATTCTTAGGGGAATTGCACAAGATCAGCATGATTTTTAGTCCATTTTACTTGTATAGTAACCTCGTTGTATCTATTTATTGACATTACCAATTAATGAAACGCATAGCGAAATTATACAAATCTTTTCCTTAACATGGTATCAGCCTAAACCGGTCAACCTTATTAAGAGGAGTAGCCCAAACCTTTATAAATTGGTTTATGTTTACATCTTTATTCGATGTGGGATTCTATCCCTTAACATGCCCCCGCAAGATGGTTGCTCGTTTGAGCAGATCAATCTTGAAATCCGTGTGCTCACTTTTGGAGTCTTAACTGGATCGAATTGCNCCTTAACATGCCCCCGCAAGATGGTTGCTCGTTTGAGCAGATCAATCTTGAAATCCGTGTGCTCACTTTTGGAGTCTTAACTGGATCGAATTGCTCGTTGAAACTTAACGGGCTCTGATACCATTTTAAGAATTGTGGTTTCATCTTAAAAGGTCAATCTTGTTAAGAGGAGTAGCCCAAACCTTTATAAATTGATTTATGTTTACATCTTTATTCGATGTGGGATTCTATCCCTTAACACTGTGTTCTCATGGCTGCCGAAACAAACCCTGTTCCTCCAACCCCAAATTCTTCTCCTTATTTCCTACATCCCTCTAATTCTCTCAATCTAGTCCTTCTTTCTGAACTACTCACCGGTGACAATTATCCTAAATGGCAGCAAGCTATAAGCCGCGCCCTCAATACCAAAAACAAAATCTGTTTTGTGGATGACACTCTCCCAAAACCCCGAGCAGATTTTCCCACCTATTCTCAATGGATCCAAACCAAAGACATGGTCCTCACTTGGTTACTTAATACCATCAGCCCATCTATTGTGAATTCACTTGAATATCACACAAATCCTCGAGACCTATGGACGGATCTCCAATCCTGTTTTTGCTACGGCAACAACATTCGAGTATATCACCTACAACGTGATTGATACAACCTCACACAGAACACCCAACTCGTTCATGATTACTACAATCAAATTAAGAAATAATGGGATGAATTGGGAGACTTACAAAATGTTACGAATCTCACTTAAATGAAGAAGAAAGCTAAGGATGAGTGAGTGTTTCAATTCCTTCTTGGATTGAATGACTCTTGCTCTTCCTTGTGTACACAATTCTTACCCTCGATCCGTTGCCTTCGATTAAAAAAAAAATTTCACTCTCTTTTAGGAAGAACAACATCGACTTCTTTACCTCCGCACAGTCTCATTGGCTCCCACCACAATTGCCATGGCTGCCCGCACCTCCGTCCAAAACCAAACACCTCCAAAATGCACATAATGTGTGGAAGGGACGGGCACCGTTGTGAGCGGCGTAAGCTTATCATTGGATACCCTCCGGGACGCGAACCCAAGAATCGCAAACCATCAATTCTTGGACGCCCTCCCGTGGCTGCTATAGCCCAAACCACAGTTGCTTTTTCCTCGAATATGCTCACCATTCAGACTCTCCCACCTGAGCTATACTAGAAACTGCCAGAACTTCTCACGCCAGCCCCAAACCATGCCAATTTTATGAGTAACTCTTCCTCCACCACACACACTTTCGCCGACCCCCACGATTGGATCATCGACAGTGGCACTAACACTCACATAAACCGTCATCGATCATCTTTCGTGACTTTCGAGCCTCACTATTCGGCCAACTCTGTATATTTGCCAAATGGTGAATCAACGAGAGTCGAAGGGTGTGGTTCCATAAAATTATCCCCTACCCTATTTTTATAAAATGTCCTTTACGTCCCTAATTTTCAATATAATCTGCTTTCTATCCCAAGACTTACTGAAGACTTACCATGTGTGGTTCTTTTCTCTTCTAATTCTTGTCTTTTTCAGGACATGCGGCGGAAGAGGCTGATTGGAGCGGGTGAGGTGTGCAATAGGCTCTATGTTTTTCGGGCAACTAATCATCTTGCCCTTATTGTTTCCAATTCTGCTAATAAAACATTATGACACAATACCAAGTATTATTCACACACCACGTATCATTTCTCAATGTGATATATGTAGTCGTTCAAAGCATATTCGGGTACCTTTTTCCAATAATCTCAATAAAAGTGAATATATTTTTCATTGAATTTATTGTGATATCTGGGGTAGTTACCCGACTGCTTCTCTCTGTGGTGCACACTATTTCTTTAGCATTGTTGATGATTTCTCACGCATCACATGGATATATCTTATGAGTTTTATAACCTTGACACACATACTATCCTAGCACCCACAAATCCTACAAGCTTTATAACCTTGACACACATACTATTTTCTATTCTCGTGATGTCACTTTTCATGAGAATGATTTTTCTTATCACCATCTTTCCCTGCCTCGACTTTCATGACCCTGTCATCCCCCTCCATGTTCCAAAGCTTCCCAACCCTACCCTTGATCCTGCACCACCTTCTTCCACCTCGATTCTTACCTCTCCTCCTTTTCCCCTCAACGTTCCACTCGCACTACCACTTGTCCATCTTACTTGCTCGATTACATTTGCCCAAATTCCAACGAGGCTCACTGCATCTTCATCCCCTATACAGTCCTAAGGTACTGCTCATCCCCTATCTTCTTTTCTTTCATACTCTTGTTTTTCATCCATTCACCGTTCCTTTCTAGCTGCTCTTAATATTACCACTAATCCTACTTGCTACACCGATGCCAATAGACACTCTCACTAGCGTGAGGGTATGACTTCTGAGCTCCGAGCACTTGAAGACAATTGCACTTGGACACTCGAGCCACTTCTTTCCGGTAAGAAACCCATTAGATGTAAATGGATGTTCAAGACCAAACTGAAGGCACATGGTTCAATTGAGCGCTACAAGGCCCAATTAGTGGCCAAGGACTCAACCAGATTGAAGGACTCGACTACCACGAGACATTTTCCCCTGTTACCAAGATGACCACTGTCCGCTGCCTCCCGACAATGGATAATTCATCAGATAGACGTCCATAATGCTTTCTTCATGGTGACCTTGATGAGGAAGTTTACATGACTCCTCCACCTATATATTGTGCCAAAGGGGAGACTCGTGTTTGTCACCTCAAGAAATCTCCCTACAGACTC
Organism: Fraxinus cuspidata; assembly: GCA_903798385.1. NCBI lineage: Eukaryota > Viridiplantae > Streptophyta > Magnoliopsida > Lamiales > Oleaceae > Fraxinus > Fraxinus cuspidata. Next base: position 22,794 of record CAIGRP010003755.1, read on the forward strand.
AAACAATTCTCCCGAAATTAGATTTTCAAATTAACAACTGTGTTACTTGATACGGGTTTCACACAATCTCCGAAGGTCAAAATAATAATAATAATAATAATAATAATAATAATAAACAAAAAACAAAAAACAAAAACAAAAATGCAAATGCAAATGCAAATGAAGTTAAAATTAAGCAACGTCAATTTAAATATAAAAAAAATCCCCAACACTGACTAAAATTTTGTTTGCTTGAAACCTCAAGTGTATGGTATCAATGACATGTCGTGATAATGGATTACACACCGCAGCCATTGTCTACTTCTACTCTCATGTTCATGAACGTTTGTACATACATTTCAATTTTAATTAGATGAAGTAAATTTATTTATTTACTACTTACAATGACCATTCATTTATATCTTGAGTAGCAAATTAATTAGGAGCCCTTGATAGTGAAAATAAACTGAAACAAAAGGATTAATTAGGTAGTGTCCACCAAATTTTGAATTACTCTTAAATGTCAACATGGGAAATAGTCAACCCAGCAACCATCAACCAAAACGGAGATAATTATTTGGTCTGAATTTTTGGTTTATTTTTAAAATTAAATCACTCGATAAGACATATTCGATTAATGATGATATTAAAATATAAGTTTTGGAAGGGCTATGCATTACCTTTAACTTAAGGTACTATTGAAATTTTATATCGTCCAGACATGGAAAGATCAATGTTAAGTTAAGAGAACTACAATTAATGTGACTAGACGTGTGATTATACAATGGGTATATTGTCTCTAAGATTCATGCACGGTCACTTTTTCAGATCTTGTTTGCCCATATGTTACCAATCAGAGTTCGACAAAATTAAATAGTCGATTCCAGTTAAGAAATTGCATGGCAAAATGAAGTATCTAATAGAATTTTGTAAGTTTTTTTTTTTTTTTTTTTATGGAGCCCTATGACATTTCGCTTTCAATCAATAATTAGATGTGTTTTAAGTGGACTTTTATATAAAATGCCTAAACTATTTCGACCAAGTAAAATTTTGAATGAATTCAGTTGAATTATCCAAAAAGAAATGCTAGATCAAATCCATTACGAAGAGATAGAGCAGCAAATGTAAAAGAGAACATTTTTAAACATTTTTTTAATAGTATTTTGTCACTCAATACGCACTAAAATAATTACAAAATAGGATTTAAAATTTCTTATATGTTTTTTTTTTTTTTTAATTCCTTTTTCGACGGCTTTACGGTGAATGCGAGGTTGGTGCATGCAATGTAAAACTGAGACAAGTACTTAAATAGTAACTTATTCAACTTAGTTAAAAGTGTTGCAAATTTATGCTTTCAATATTAGCTGCTTTTTTGTAAAGTTCCTAAAGCATTTGTGAGTTTGACCATCCAAGCTTTTAAATGCAAGCCCAGTGGGTTGAATAATCATACAGGGAAAAGGTCCATTACGAAGAGAGAGAGTGAGGCTTCTTCAAATATCTCAGCAACGTGTTCTAGCAGCCAACAGTGACCAAATCATACAAAAAGATTTTCTGCCATATAAATTCAATCCCAAACACCTTCTTCTCAATCATATTCAGTTGCAACTAAATCTCATTCTTGTGTACTCCAAATTAAGCATCTCCTTTTCTATATTTTAATGGATTCTGTATCTTTCTTTCCCAATATTATTGCTGCTATTTCATTCATCCTCTTGCTTTCCAACACAGCATGTGAAGCTCAACTTTCTACTACATTTTATAGCAATACATGTCCAAATGCACTCACTACAATCCGCGCATCCATCCGGCAAGCAGTATCCCGAGAGCGCCGGATGGCTGCGTCTCTCATTCGCCTCTATTTTCATGATTGCTTTGTTCAGGGCTGTGATGCGTCAATCTTACTTGACGAAACCCCTTCTATACAAACTGAGAAGACTGCAATTCCAAACAATAATTCTGCTAGAGGTTATGAAGTGATCGAAGCTCCAAGAGGGAGGTTGAGAAAATATGTCCAGGAGTTGTTTCCTGCGCAGATATACTCACGGCAGCAGCCCGGGATGCCTCGGCAGCTGTACATAGACAAACATCGTATTTTTTCCGAGTGAATTCTGTCACTCATTTATGACAACTTTGTACATGTCATGTCTATTATGAAAATATAATTTGACCTGAACAAGATGGGGCATCTAGTGCATGAATATCTAAACTTGTATTTTCTTTGAACCACAGGTTGGTGGCCCGTCATGGAATGTGAAACTTGGGAGAAGGGATTCTACAACTGCAAGTCGATCGTTAGCCAACGCTGCTCTTCCAGGGCCAGATTCCGATCTCGGAGGACTCATTTCTTCCTTGGACAAAAAGGGACTTAGTGCTAGAGACATGGTTGCCTTATCAGGTAACTAAAAGTTTGATATTTGTGACATGCAAATCAATTTATCTTACATTTCTTAGATGTTGTTGGGTAACAGTAAGAGCTGACTATGCAACGTAAAACCGCTATTGACGTGCAGGATCCCACACAATAGGCCAATCGCAATGTTTTCTCTTCCGTGAAAGGATATACAGCAATGGGACAAACATTGATGCGGGGTTTGCAAGCACTCGTAGACGCCAATGCCCTACAAACAGTGGAGACACTAATTTGGCACCACTTGATTTGGTGACACCCAATTCATTTGATAACAATTACTTTAAGAATCTGATGCAGAGAAAGGGTCTCCTTCAATCAGATCAAGTTCTATTCAGTGGAGGCACAACCGACAGTATTGTTTCCGAGTACAGTAGAAATCCACAAACATTCTTGTCTGATTTTGCAAATGCCATGATCAAAATGGGAGATATTGAACCGCTCACCGGTCAAAATGGGATCATAAGAAGGATCTGTAGTGCCATCAACTAGTTTAATACATAACTATGCGATCCTGTTGCAGTTTTGTTGTTTTCTTAATTGTATATCCATTTTCATTTTTATTCTCTGTATTTTTTAATTATATTCTTTCCAATTCTGAAAAAATGTGCTCTTCTTTTGTAATATTTCTTTCTTTTTGTCGTATAATCGTAAATCAACTTTAACATTTTTTAGGGTATACATATAGTGTGCTCAAATCTTCGATGTTGGTATCGCTCATAACAAAATGTTGGCACCTCTTGGATTCAACTTGCATTACCAATTGTTTGGCAAGTTTGGACATACATCCCTAAAGTGCTATCCTACTTTCTTCCTCTTCTCGCTTGCGGATCTCCCAACTCCCCACCTGTGGTTCCCTCACCCTAGTAGAGATGTGAATCCAACAATATTGAGCCAGTACAACTTGGTTTTAAGGTGGCTCAACATGACCCTTTTTTAAGCCTATCGGCCTAGCGCCTAAATTTATAATGATGGCCGTGCCTTTAAAACTTATTGTTTGTTTTATTTTTTTTACGGAAGTTTTCCGTTCTCTTTTTTCTTTATAAAACAATAAGGGGCCATTGATCTCTATATCCCAGTCAGCACAACCTAACTGCAGAGAGGAACACTAACCATATCCATATCCCTATTTCTCTTCCTTTGCCAAGTACTTGTTTCAGTTTCCATTGCATGCACCTAGCCATGTCAACGAGTCGAACCATGAGCCGAAACTCGAGCTCAACCGAAAAAAGGTCCGAGCTTTTTTGGGCCCGAGTCGAGCTGATGAAAAGCTAGGCCAAAAAAATGAGGCTCGGCTCGTGTTTTTTTTTTTTTAATTCGTTATAAATCTATAATTTTTTATAATGTATTTAAAATTTGTGAAATTTATACGTATTATAAATAGTAACTAAATATTAATATATAAAAAATACGTCTAAACTTTAAAAAAAAAATAAATAAATAAAGAAAAAAAAAAGCTGCATGCATTAGACAACTGCCTGTATTTTTTTGGCATCGCTACATGCACCATCTCATTCATAAAAGTTGTCGATAGTAATAAAAACGTATAAGAAGTTTTAAAATATAATTTTAATTAATTTTGTATTTTGTGACAAAATACCATAAACAAATTAGAATGTTTAAAAATACAAGTTCTCCTTTGCATTTGCTGCTCTATCTCCTCACAATGGATATGATCTAGCATCTCTTTTCGGATTATTCAACTTAATTGATTGAAAATATTACTTTGTCAAAATAGTTTAGGCACTTTATATGAAAGTCCACCTCAAACACGTCTAATTATTAATTGGAAGCGAAATGTCAAAGGGTTCCATAAAAATAAAACTTATAAAATTCTTATTAGATACTTTATTCCACCATGCAATTTATTAACTGGCAACTACTTCTGAATTTCACCAATATTGAATTGGTAGCATATGGGAAAACAAGATCTGAAAGCAATATGAATCAGAGAGACATTACACTTGCCATATAATCACAAAGAGCATGTCTAGGTCACATGAATGGGAGTTCTTTTAACTTTTACAGTGGTTTCTTGTCGCTGACAATGTTAGATTTCTTCAATTGTATCCTTTTTCTTTTTTTTTTGTTAACGTAGGAACCCGCGGTCGCTACTCGTGAGTGCGCACTGGGTAAACCTCGCTCCATGTGCAATATCCCGCAAACCACACAGGAGAGATAAACCGCACTAGGCAAGCCACGTGCGACGGGCTCGATCGAAGAAGTGTTGGCAAGGGATTCGAACTCGTGATCTTCGATCTCCGAGCTCACCTGCTCCACCAACTTGGCCACCCCCGAAGGGGCATTCAATTGTATCTTTTGTTGGTGGTCAGGTTGAGTCCCTTTCAAAACTTATATTTTAGTTTCATTATTAGTAAAACATGTCACGTTGAATGGTATAAGTCTCTGCGCTCACCTGCTCCACCAACTTGGCCACCCTCGAAGGGGCATTCAATTGTATCTTTTGTTGGTGGTCAGGTTGAGTCCCTTACAAAACTTATATTTTAGTTTCATTATTAGTAAAACAAGTCACGTTGAATGGTATAAGTTTTAGAAATAAATCCCAATTCACCAAATTTCCTCTGTTTTTGTTGATGGTTGCTGAGTTGACTATAGTAAATAGTAATTAAGTAAACTAATTAAGGGTGGGTTCTAAATTAATTTGCTACTTAAAGACACGAATGAATGGTTATTGAAATTAGTAAATAAGTAAATTTTATAATGTATTAATATTATGTCAAGTGAGAATAATTTTTTGAACGATTCTAACCATACTACAATTCAATTATTTCAATAATACATTACTTTTAATTTTTCAATATATAATAAATCTATGATATATTAAATATCACATCAAGTAAGAATAATTTTTATATGATTTTAAGCATACTACAATTCAATTATTGCAATAATACTTTACTTTTCGTTTTTCAATAAATAATAAATACTATAAAATCTTTATCGTGTATGAATTAATTATCAATTAATTAATATTCAAATTAATTTAGAATCAAGGAAATATAGTGCCATGAAAGCCATCCAACCTCTTTTCATAGCCCACAATATTATCTAACTCTATCACTAGGTGCATGCTCACGAATCGAATTCATGCTTTGCACAACCTGCAGCTAGGCGTCGCACTCAACCATGTCAAGTCATAGCCATTTTCATTTGCAATGATCAGACAAGACAAGACAAGACCAGACCAGATCAAATAGCAACGGCTTCAGCAACTTCGGCCAGGAAGCTCCCCATCATGTGTGCAGTAGGCGCTGCTACCTATACCAATGTGGTCGGGTCGACAGCAGCATCGAAATTCATTTTCAGAAGGCCAACAGGAGGGGCCTATCACCTGTTAGGTCGCAGCTGATGTATGGAGCCAAGTCTGCCGTGTACCACCTCCTTGTCAAAGAGTTGAAGGGAAACATTTGCTCTCAGGATAGTTGGCTCTGCTGACCAACATGCTCAATATGGTTGAGCTCCCGTCATCAAACCGTAAGTCAAGTACACCCTTTAATCAGGCTCCAAAACCCCGTTCTCATCCACAATACCTTGGTCGGTTTACACTAGCAAAAGCAAGTAGCTCGTCTCAGGCACCGCACATACAAATCTTCAATCTGAAGGCTCCGAGTAGTAAATTTGCTCTAGATGGGAGCGTCAGGAAATTGTGCACTAGAATATGCCAGCCTTATGTGAAACTCTGATATTCCAAGCACGCAAGCGGAACTCTGGCATTAGCGAATTATTCTGCAAGTATCTTCCAATGATAATCCATCAAGTGTTCATCTGTATGATTTCTGTAAAAAAAAAAAACTGTATAGCATTGTTGGGCATTGGCAGAACCACTCAGAAGTTGTGGGGCCTAATTTAATTACAGAAAATTTTACAAATGCCATTATAATAATATTAAAAATAAGAAGTAAGAAAATAAAAAATGTCAAAAAAAATATTATTTCAAATTTTAATGGGGCAAGTGATCCCAATGGCCCCGCCTCCCTCCGCCACTGCACACTGCCTCCATTTATTCACAGATGAGGAACTCAGGCCCGCTGAATTTAACTCGTCATGTAATAGTAGTTGTTATGTTAGAATATTTTATATGAACTAACATAATAATGACTACTCACTCAAAGCGACCTTTCCATTGAATGACAAAATTTCATCGAAACCCCCTCCACATACCCACGGTAAAACAGCAGAAGTCGACGCATAAGAGCATCTGTCTGCCGTTTTTGGGTTACTGTAAAATCCCGTAAAACATCATTTTAATCCAACAGCAGCAAGACATTATTGCGTAGACATGGCCTTTTGAATAAGACTGAACCGAGACTTTTCAATCTTCGTTCCATAGTAACATTAGTCTACCGTTGCCCAACACTATCGGCTACAAAGCAGTTGACAAAATCAAGTCTAGCGTGCTTGCCTAAACACCATATAGCCTAGTCTCTCAAAGGAAGATCGGGCTAGAGGAAAAATTAGTCCTCTATACACAAGTACACTTGATGGATCAATGAATATTCAGAAACAAGGATCCTTTTAACCCTCATTCTATGACTACAAAATCTGTAATAAACAACAAACTGATGTAAAACTACACACATGAAAGAATATTCTTCCATACCTAGAAGCCTAATCTTGTACAAGGCGTTTACCGTGAGGATCATATATGGGGCTCTTGAGACCCGATGTGCTAGCAGTAGTTGTGGCACTCTTTGTATTAGTTGTAGAGCCAAAGGAATGAGAATTCAATTCACCAGAAGTTCCAGTTGTGGATGATGATGCAGTTGGTCTATGATTCCTGTATCTAAAACCAGGGTATCCAGGTCCTTCCGGTTCTTCAAGGGTGGTTGGCTTCCTTGATAGTATCACCACCACACGACACATGTCGGGCCGCAATTGTGGGTCATATTGGGTGCACAACAACCCTAGTTGTATGCACATTGCTATTTGATCAGGAACTGCTGATGACACCAATGTAGGATCCATAATATCCAAGCTCTGACCATTCTTGTAAAGTTTGTACGCCTGCAGAAACAGCAAAATCCTCAGGAATAATTTTAATGTTTGATTTACAAATATTGCTACCATATACGCCTAATGTCTCTAATTTACAGTAACAAAACATGGATGTTGGATTCTTCTAATTATTCTAAAAGAAGAAGAATATTAAAGATACTCATCTGTTTGATCTTTATAGCAACAAATTAGCATGGCCCCTTTAGAACAAGAAAATGCAGGGCGCTCCACTCTGTATACCATTGGCGGCAAAATATAGTATGCACCAATAATTTCATTTAGCAAAGCGATCCCAGCATTTAAAACCACAAGTTCAAATCTCCCAAATTGTCCAAGAACAGAGAAAATATGAATCAGACATGTCGTGGACACACAATCAGCTACAACAGTTTAACTGATACAAGATGCTTGTAAATCTCACTGTTTAAGAAAAGCTGACTGGCTCTATGACCGACGCTGGATTCCAATTTCAAGTACTGAATCCTTCTGAAAAAGTTTCAGTTTTGCATGTGTGATATTTCTGATTCACTATCCAACACATTGATTATTGAATTGAAGACATTTAGAGCTTGTGAGAATTTTTAGAAACAAAAAGTAAAATAACAACCATAACAATACAAATAAAAAAGAAGAAAAGCCGTTTTAGTACTATGTATTAGAGAACAATGTGGAAGAATATTATTATTTTGTGAGACGTGGGTAATATATAACAAGATAGAAACAGGTTTAATGTTAAAATGTTTTCAATACTGTTATAGTTCTTTTGGACGCAAACGTAGAAACATCAGATATTTTCTTTCAATCTCAATTTGTGTTTTCACTTTCAAAAGAAGGTTACAAAACATTTCATACAATCAAGTCTTCTATTTTCTGGGCATGACCTGTACCTTGAAAACAGAAAACAATTAATAAAAAGCCAAAAAAACAGGCTTTTAAATTGTCATAAACTTTTCCCCTAGTCAATGAAAGCAATGAAACTGTTATACCAGGCACTTCCCATTTGAAAATACATAACCTTGGGCTAACATTTAGTATCAATTGATTTCTGATTTACAATCGGAGAAGCCTACAGGCTGAGAAAAATAAGGTTCTTACCCATGCAAGCAGGTTCTCTGACTCAGGATCTTGGTTAAATCTTGAATTCTTCTGTCCACTTATCAGCTCCAAAACCACGACCCCAAAGCTGAATACATCCGCCTTCACAGAAAGATGGCCGTACATAAGATACTCGGGTGCCAAGTAGCCACTGTTCCCAAATCAATGCAATATTGTTAGTTAAACAATTTGGCAGCATGCAGTCGGATATTGTCATTAACTTGGGGGCTACTAAGCTTATAAATTTTAAGTGCTTGAAAACATACTGTGAACCAGCTATACGGGTGTTAACATGTGTTTCATTTTCGGGATACAGACGAGCCATGCCAAAATCAGCAATCTTGGGAACCCATCTATCATCAAGTAGGATGTTGCTACCTTTGATGTCACGATGTATGATGCAAGAGGGAGCATCTTCATGAAGGTAAAGCAAGCCTTTTGCAACTCCCATTATTATATCATACCTTCGCTTCCAATTAAGTACTTCTCGTTTACTGGACTCTAAAACACCACCTAGTATCAGGATCACTGTTAATCTCATATCCATGTTACACGTTGCTGTTAAAGCGTATTCAATACTTTTAAGACCCCATAAATGAAATCCAACTTTCCAAATTCAGGAGTTAAATCACAAGTTGAAAACAAAGGTCTTCCCAGCACTACTAATTTGCAACTTGTCAAATACTAATATTCTATATTATTGGACACATATAACATCTTCAAAAGAGTAAGTGAAGCACTTCTAAAACTAATTTGACGAGATTTGCACAAGATGGAGAACTTCATGGTGTTTAGAACCAGTTACATTATGGATGCATTTTTTCTTATCACAAGCCATCCCACCCCCAATGCATACACTCACACATTTCCCTCTCTCTTACACCAAGCAGTAAAACTGCTTTAACTAAGTGACGTGTACCACTTTTATGGAAAGGTAGACAACTAAATCAAGGTAATTGTAAGGATATCATCAATTCTGCAGCGCTCCATTTGCTATCACTTTGTTTTACCACTCCTTGTTTGAGAAATAGAGACCTTGAAAGGAAAAAAACATTTTAGGAAAACTTTACCAAAGAGATTTCGTAGAAGTCTTGGTGCAATTCCATAAGAATTATGTTCGTGAAAGTACAATTACATGTTACTCCTCAATCTTGTCTTGTCAAGAACTTTTGGAATGCTCTAGCAAATTGATTCACTCTAAAGAAATTAATTCTGAAAATACAACCAGAAAATGTTACTGATATTAGTTTTCTCACTAAATGATGATCTATGTAATGTTTTATTAAGAAACAAAATGCCACAAAGCATAAACATTTCATGTAGCATATGTTTCAACTCTAAAGAGTCAATAAATGCTACCTATGAAGCACAGATATGGAAATGAGACATGGATATGACACGCTGAAGTAATTTTCCAAAAAACTAGGGCATAGAGGATTAAAATGAGGGGTTTTAATTTATCATGTGAGCCTACATACATAATTAGTTGTGTATTAAATGCTATCTTAATGTTAAACCCAATTAAAGTAATCTAATAAATAATTAAAGTTATGGACTTTAGACATCTAAATAAAGCATGGGCCTAAATATGAGAAGAGACCAATTCCTTTATGATTGTATTTCATGATGGGCCGAAATACATATAGAAGTATATATAAAACAATATGTAACTCCTATATA
>CAIGRP010003760.1:0-13550 GCA_903798385.1 Fraxinus cuspidata
TCTTCTCCAATTGCCGTCCGTCTTTAACTTTTCCTTCGTATACCGTTTGTATTTTTTTATCGTTTCTGCCCTATGCCGTCTAATATGCCGCCAGCTTTCCTTATTCCAAAAGGAGTCTTCAACTTTCAGCCTTTCTTCTTCTTCTTTTTTTTTTTTTTTCAAATTTCAAACAGTCCAATTCCAATTTAGAAGTTAATTTCCATTCCAATTGGTCCAAGGCCCACTTAAAATAATGTTTCTTATCAAGGACCCAATTTTCCCATATAATGTATTTTGGTCCTCTAGTTCATTTATTTGTGCATCCTTTTTCCTCTTCGAATTCTAATTTCTAGAATTTGATCCCAAAACTACAAATTTCATTCAATTTTGTCCTTATTGCCAATATTAGCTCCAATCTCGGATTTTCTCCTAACATAATTCAAAAACACAAATAATTAAGCATCAAACTCACAATAATACTAACAATTTTTTATTTTGTCCATACTTGAAGTTGTCTTTACATATTTGATCATTTTTGCTCGAAAGTTCAAAACTTCAACTTTGACCTTGAATCTCTCATAGACTTCCATATTGGTTCCTAAATCTCCATATTCATACAAAAATTGAACATCTTCAAGTTTCGAATGTGATCAAATCAATCCCCAAACTTTCCGTAACTTACATTCCAACCCCAAAACTTTCATCCTAGCATTTTTAAGTGCAGTTTGTAACATGTAATTTTATATTTATGTACTTGAAATAACTTCTATTATATATTTATACGATTAATAGAGATCTTTATAAAGTCTATTTTTAATTGAACTTGATTCCTTGATACAATGTAAACATTGTATGACTTTACCTTTTTTTGTAAGAATTTCTGGCAAACGAATGCCTCATTCCCTAACCCATATGGAATAAATAAAATTGAATTAAACGTTTTCTTACCATGTTATTGATATATTTTTTGGAACAGGATTTGCAATTAACTTGGTTCGTAGGAATATCCAAATTATTAAGATGATCTAGAATGGCGACACTTTTTTGTTGAAAATGATCATTTTTGTTTTTCGTTGATAGATAATGGCTTCTTGAACAAGAATTGGCCATATAAATAGAGTTTTTACTACATTCTATGAGCTGCCTTCAGAAGTTTCCTCGTCATGGACATCATGCAAGGGTCCATTATCCCAAACTACTACTCAAGCTAATATTCGTTCCTCATCATATGGGATTTCCACTCTCTCTCCTCCGATCGAGATATCCTCTGTTTTTCTCAAGAAAGATAAATTGAATCAGCAAAAATTTGGAGCATGGAGTGCAATTATGACTTGTTTTGTTTATTTTACAGATTCTCATTCTTTGAAAAGGAAGGGGCGTTGTCCTGCAAGAGGCAAGAATATTACACATTACGTTGTCTTCATGATATTGTCAGTGCAGCAGGAAAAATGTCATAAAGATTTAGAAAGAGCTATTGAAAATCAGCAACAATGTTTAAAATGCCACCACCTGCTCTTAATATATGAATTATGACTTGTTTTGTTTATTTCCTTTAAGTGTTAAGACATCTATTTTCCTTTATGGACTAGTTCGATCTGGTAGTTCTTTTATGTAAGTTATTAAGTGATTGAAAGTTTATTCGTCTAATGATTTTTTGAAATTTTTTGGAGATAAATTTTTTTTCTAGAAATTGTATAAAGTTTTTATTATGAAATTTTTCCTCTTGGTTAAAAATAATTAAAAATAAAAAATTATATATATATATATATATTATATATTAAAATGTCATCTTTAGCTAGAATTACATATTAAAATGTCATCTTTAGCTAGAAGAAAAAACAAACACTTTGTTACAAAAAAAAAAAAAAATGTTGCAAAAAGAAGTTAAGACAACAAGCAAATAACGTTGCAAAATATAATAAAAGCAATGGACGAGGTATATCGCAAAAACTTAACAACAAAGTACATTTGAGGCCTTTAGCAACATGCAAAGTACTTGTTGACATATCCTTCTACTCAATGACAATATTAGATCCTACAATATACGAGCGTTGTGAAAGATCTGCTGCAACATTTATTGTCGATGCAAAAACGAATTTTTCTTGTTCGTAAAGAAGAAAGATGGAAGTATGAGGATGTGTACTGACTATTGGGAGCTGAACTATTTGACCATCAAGAATAAGTGTCATCTCCCAAGAATCGAGGATTTGTTTGATCAATTAAGAGAGACTAAGGAATATTCAAGACCAATTTTTGATCTAGATATCATCAATTTAAGATCAAGGGGAGTGTTATACCCAAGATGGCCTTCACAACTCGTTATGGATATGACGAGTTCACTATTATACCATTCGGTTTGACTGATTCTCTAGCGATATTCATGGATGTAATGAATCATGTATTTCATCAATAATTGGATCAACTTGTCAGAATCTTCATTGATGACTTCATTGATGACATTTTGATATACTCCAAGAATATAGATCAGCATAAGGAACATCTTAGAATAGTATTAGAAATATTGTGTAAGGAAAGTTATATGCTAAGTTTAAAAAATGCGAGCTTTAGCTGGAGCAAACTGGATTTATCAGTCATGTAGTTACTGTCCAATGAATTAAAGTGGATCCAGTAAAAGTGAAAGTTGTAACTAATAGGAATACACAAACTAATGCAGGTGAAGTTTGAAGTTTTTTGGGATTGGTCGGTTACTATCGAAGATTTATTGAAGGTTTCTCCAAGATAGAGAACCGACGACACAATTGACAAGGAAATAAGTAAAGTTTCAATGGAGAGATTAGTGTGAGCTAAGTTTTCAGGAGTTACAGCAAAAATTGATTACAATAATCGTGTTAACCATACATGAGGGTTTATAAGGGTTTATTATATATTGTGATTCATCCAAACAAAGTTTGGGGTTTGTATTGATGTAGCATGGAAAAGTGATTGTCTATGCATTGAGGCAGTTGAAGTAACATGAATAGAATTACATGACGCATGATCTAGAACTTGTGGTGATAGTTTGTGCATTAAAGATATATGACATTACTTGTATAGAGGGAAGTGCGACATTTACACGAATCATAAGAGTTTCAAATATTTCTTTACACAAAAGGAACTGAATATGAGATAAATACGATGGTTAGAGCTAGCAAAGGTATGATTGCACTACTAATACTGTTTTCGATACTTTAAGTAGAAAGTCGATGGGACACTTGCCATCATTACCTACTATTCAGATGGAGTTGATCAAAGACATGGAAAATTTGCAAATCGAAGTAGATACCGTGCTAGATCAAGCACAACTTGTTTTTACCCATTTAGCAACTTTGGTTACGTAACCTAGTCTTAGAGATTGGATCATAGAAGCATAAGGTGAAGATCCGATCTTGTAGAAGAGAAAGGATTTTAGAATAGCTTCAAATAGGGCATTGATGTACAAAGGAAATATTTGTGTGCTTGAGGATCAAGTTTTGAGGAAAGAGATATTGGAAGAGGCTCTTTTCATCCCGTACACCACACATTCTAGTCATACGAAATCTTTGAGATACATTTTAGCAGACGAATATGAAAAGAAGTATAGGCCTATTTGTGGTAAAATGCATAGTGTGTCAACAAGTTAAATCAGAACATAAAAGAGCAACATGATTGTTAAATCTATTGGACAAACCTGAATGAAAGTTTGAGAATATTGCAATGGACTTTGTGGTAAGATTTCCAAATCTAGCGAGAGGACATAATGCTATATGGGTAATAGTTGATCATCTAACCAAGTTAGCTAATTTTCTTCTAGTGAAACTGACATTCAGTATAGATCAGCTAGCCCAGTTGTACATTAGAGAGATTTTAAGATTGCATGTTGTCCTTGTCTCCATCATTGTGTCTCATAGAGATCCAAGATTTACATCTAAGATTTGGAAGACTTTACAAAGAGCTTTGTGAACGAGATTGTATTTCAGTACGACGTATCATATTCAATCTGATGGTCAATCTAAAAGGACCATTCAAACCTTGGAAGATATGCTAAGAGCATTTTTTCTAGACCTGGGAGGCAGTTGGGAATCATATCTGCCATTGGTGGAATTTACGTATAATAACAGTTTTTAGGCAACTATTGGAATGGTACTGTATGAAGCTCCCTATGGTAGAAGATGCAGATCACATGTTCAGTGGATGAGGTCGGAGAAAATAGAATTTTGGGACTAGAGATGTAATGACCCAAAATTTATAACGAAGTAAATATGAATCATTACCACAAGCTTCCGTTAAATTATATCACTTGACATGCAAAACTAAGAAAGAAAATAAATCGCCATTTAATTTTCCAAAACAAATTAGTGTCAAGCCATAGAGTACAACATTTAATATATGTTAATCCTAAGAAATGAGCTAAATAAATTTAAGATAGTGGCCATGGCATGAATTTATAATGGTGAACGTAAACATAAACCATTCTCCATTTATGAATTCAAGTATTTAAATTGACTGAAAAGTAAGGAAAGAGATTTACACGAAATAATATAGATATGGTTGAAAATCACAAGGTTCAACTTAAAATCTAAAGGAATAGAAAAACTAATTATATTATATCAAAATAGACAACTATAATTTACCGAACATGGCCGACAATTTAATTAAACATAAATGCATACTGCAAACAAATTAACAGAAACAAAGTTACTTGCTTAAATTTTAAATTTAGTCCCATGAAACGAGGCACAACCCTACCATCGAACTGCCATGCTCCCACACAACCCTTACTAACCGTGAGGTAGGGGAAAATGGGTGAGTACGGGGAATACTCGATAGAAAATGAATATTAGCACAATCCCGAATAACATTTATCATTCATATATCAAAATAAACCGTACCATAATATCATATTTTTAGAGCAGGTAATAGAATATCATATCACATCATTTGTACCGAATGACCATATATATATCACATCGTATCATATCATTAGCAAAATATTTATCAATATGAAATAAAAAATTAAATGGTATAAAACCACTTGTACGTCATTGTCTGACCTTATAACCTTCAAATGCGTTTCAACCAAAGGAAAAATGTTTTGATAAAAAAATATACTATAAATGCTAGTGGACAATTTCTTCTTGTTTTGATAGACCAAAAATATGGAAAGAAAATGAGTAATATAATATGGGAAGACAAGTTATGAAATGTTAAAATGAAAAAAACCCTGAAGTGACGTGAGATAAATAAGGGAATTGAGGGAATCTTTCTTATTAGTTGGGTAAGTGGGAAATGGAATGACAAGTGGGTATCTGGAAGTTTTTTAGAGTTAGATAATTTGAGTGGAAGAGAGAGAAACTCAAAGATAGAAACCTCTGAAAATATTAACAAATAGATACTTATAACTATACATATATCTATCTATCTGTCTGTCTATCTATGTATACATACAAAATTCTCATCTTCAATTATATAAATATAAATAAAAAGTCAACAATTAGACATAGGGAAAGTTCACATTTCAAGTAAACTTGGACTAAAAATTGGGGTATTACAACTCTGCCCACTGAAGAAAATTTTTTGTCCTTGAAAATTACCTTAATTATTGAAGAGTCCCGGATACCTAGTCTCGATCTCCTCTTCTTTTTTCCAAGTTGACTCATCCACTCCATGGTTTCGGCATTGAACTTTAACTAAGGGGACCTCTCTATTGCTCAACTTGTGAACTTTTCTATCCAAAATTGTTGTCAGACCTTCTTCGTATCACAAGTCTTTTTGTACCTTCATTGTTCGATAATTTACCACATGATTAGGATCGTGAATATATTTTCTGAGCATGGAAATATGAAACACATTAACCACTAGTGCGAGTTCAGGTAGTAAGGCAAGTCGGTAAGCCACACTACCAATCCTTTAAAGAATTTCAAAAGGTCCAATGAACTGTGGTCTCAAATTTTCCCTATTACCAAATCTTAATATACCCTTCATTGGTGCTACTTTCAAAAAAAAAAAGTGTAATCCACTTCAAATTCTAAATCCTTTCTTCTACCAGCGGCATAACTTTTATGTCGGTCTTGTGCTGTTTTTATTCTTGCTCTAATCTTGTCAGCCGCATCAACTGTCCGTTAAATGATTTCAAGACCCAAAATTTTATTCTCTTTGACCTCGTCCCAATAGATAGGGAATCTGAACTTCTTATTATAAAGAGCTTTATATGAAGTCATGCCTATAGTGGCCTGAAAACTATTATTGAAAGAAAACTCCACTAATGGTAGATGTGTCTCCCAACTACCGCTAAGATCTAAAACCCATGCCCTCAACATATCTTCAAGAGTTTGAATAGTTCTTTCTAATTGTCCATCCGTCTGTGGATGATAACCATTTTTAAATTTCAATTTCGTCCCCATGGCCCTTTGTAAGATTCTCCAAAACTTTGATGTAAACCTCGGGTCTCTATCGAAAGCAATGCTGATTGGAACGTCGTGCAATCTGACTATCTCTTTGATGTATAACTATGTGAGTTGTTCCATGTTGAAATTTACTTTGATTGGCTGAAAATGAGCTGACTTTGATAAATGATCAATCACTATCCAAATAGAATTGCGAACTCTTGCTGACCTCGAAAAGCTTACCACAAAGTCCATCGCTCTATGTTCCCATTTCCATTCTGGAATATCCAACGGTTTCTGTAGTCTTGATGGCCTTTGATGTTCTGTCTTGACCTATTGACCAATGATACATTTATCTACGAACAGACCAATTTTTTTTTAAACGTTTCTCTACCAAAATGTATCTCGGAGATCTCGATAAGAGATCTCGATACATTTTTGTATTGTCAAAAGTGGATGATACGAGGTAAAATGAACATCTTCCAATATCTCATTTCTTATAATTTCATCCTTAGGTATACATAACTTTCCTCTAAAAGTCAACGTGTTATATAGATACTTCAAATCATATATGTTTGTTTGAACCAACCTCGACTTTAATCTTCTATAAAAATGGATCATTATCTTGTGCTTATTCGATTCGATATCGAAGAGTAGGTTGAATCATAAAATCTCAATTTCTCAAAGTCCTGTATCAAGTGTTCCAGCATCGTGGGTAAAACTGCTAGCTACAATTCAGTCTTCCTACTTAAGGCATCTGCGACTTCCTTAGCCTTACCCAGATGGTAAAGAATTGTACGGTCGTAATCTTTCACTAACTTCAATCATCTCCTCTATCTCATATGCAGTTCCTTCTGTGTGAAGAAGTATTTAAGACTCTTGTGGTCCGTATAGATTTCACACTTTCCTCCATACAGATAGTGACACCATATTTTTAATGCGTGAACAACCGCTACAAGCTCCAAGTCATGTGTTGGATAGTTCTGTTCATATTGTTTCAATTGTCTCGACATATAAGTAATTACATTTTCATGTTGCATCAGAACATAACCTAAACCCTGCTTGGAGGCATCGCTATATATTACGAACCCATCCGATCATTTAGGTATCATCAATATAGGAGCTGAAACTAATCTCTGCTTGAGTTCTTGAAAACATTTTTAACACTTTTTCGTCCACTAAAACTTTACACTCTTTCTAGTTAGCTGAGTCATCGGACTTGGTATTTTTGAGAAACCTTCAATAAATCTCCGATAATAGACAGCCAACCCTAAGAAACTGCGAACTTCACCTACACTGGTCGGACTAGGCCAATTAGTTACTGCTTCCACTTTAACAGGGTCTACCTCAATTCCCTGGGCGGTAACCACGTGACCAAGAAAACCCACTCGATTGAGCCAAAATTCGCACTTCTTGAATTTAGCATATAATTTATCCTTCCTTAAAGTTTCAAGTACTACTTGGAGTTGTTCTTCATGCTGCCTTTTATCTTTAGAGTAACAAGTATGTCGTCTATAAATACTATGACAAACTGGTCTAAGTACTGATTGAACACTCGGTTCATAAATTCATAAATACAGCTAGAGCATTGAGTAAATCAAAAGACATGACAATGAATTCATAATGTCCATATCGAGTCCTAAATACAATTTTTGGCTTGCCTTAACCTTAAGCTGATGATACTTTGACCTCAAGTCGATCTTTGAAAACAGCGTTGCACTCCTTAACTGCTCGAATAAATCTTCTATTCTTGGTAGCGGGTATTTATTTTTGATAGTCAGATGATTCAATTCTCGATAGTCAATGCACATCCTTATACTCTCATCCTTCTTATTTACAGAAAGTACTGGAACACCCCATTGAGATACATTCGTTCGAATGAAACCTTTTTCCAGTAACTTTTCCAACTGAACTTCAAATCTTGAAGTTCTTTCGGTGCCATTCGGTACAGGACCTTAGACACTTGTGCCACTCAGGGAACCAAGTCAATTGTAAATTCAACTTGTCTATCTTATGGAATGCCTGGTAGATCTTCTGGGAAAACATCTGCAAAATCTCACACAACATTAATATCATTAACAGCTGTTACTGTATGCTTCAAACTGATGATATTAACTAAGAATCCCTAGCATAACTCCTTTCTCAACATCTTCTCCACTTGTAAAGCCGATACAATGCGAGGTAGAGACTTGAATTTTGCTCCAAAGAAACAGAACTCTTCATCTCCCGATCTGTGAAATAACACTTCTTTCTCGTGACAGCGAATGATAGCATGATTGAGTCCTAACCATTCCATACCTAAAATAACGTCGAAATCTTTCATCTCCAGAAGGTATAAGTCTGCCAGTAGTATTTTCCCATCAATCTCTAACTTTATAGCATTGGTCATCTGAATTATACAAAGAGTTCTTCCTGAAAGGATGCTAACCTCTAATTAATTATTTGTTTTCACACCTGCAAAGTTAGATTTAGTGACAAATTATGCAAAGATAAAAGAATTTTTAGCCCCAGAGTAAAAAAGTACGTTAGCTGGTACATCAGATAATAATAGAATACTTGTATCACATTCGGATCTTGCTACACCTCATGCTGATTTAGTGCAAAAACTCAGGTCTTCCATTTCTTGTTCTTATCTTGATCGTCATCCTTTTTCTTTGGAAGCTCTGTACAGTTTAAAGCAATGTGTCCCGACTTACCACACCAAAAAGACATGCTCTTTTCAAATATGCATTCACCCCTATATAGTTTATTACACTCAGGATACTGTGTAATACTTCTTTTCGTCCCATCGATACTAACTCATGTGCTTGGTTTTTTATTATGCCAGTTACTTTTGTTCTTGCTCTGATCGTTCCAATTTTTTTCCCAATAACTCATTGCCTCGCTGGGCATACTGTTTAAGTGTAGTCCTCTTATATAAAATAACATGAACCCTTTCCAACATTTCATGATATAAAGTGAAACGATGAGACATAATAATCATGACGATCTTCGAGCGTAGTCCATTTTCGAACCTCTTGATCTTTTTAACTTCGTATCTACTGAGACCTTGAGAGCTGCTCAAACTGTCTCTTGTAATCAGTAAGCGATAAGTTGCCCTACTAAGCTGTAGAAACTCTGATTCCTTAAAGTCTCTCAAAGCCTGTGGAAAGTACTTCGACACCACTTCATCTTTAAATTGCTTCTAAGTCATGTTACTTTGTGGATCTTTGATCTTAATGCGTGAGACAGATTCCCACCAGTGACTGGCTACTGCAACAAACATAAACTCTACGCATGGTACCTTCTGTGCATCCGCACAAGTAATGTACCGAAAGATGCGCTCCAGACCTCTAATCCTTCCTCAATAGCCAGTGGGTCGGAACCATTTTCGAAAGTAGGAGGCATGTACCTACGAAACTGCTCAACCGCTAAAATAGCCGGGACAAACGAAGATGAGTTTTGCGGTGGTGGTGCATTTTGTGGTGGAGGTGCTAGATTTTTCATGCTCAACTTTTGTACCGCCTGTAATAAGTCACACATCAAATTCGTGTGGATAGATGGTACCATATCCTAAAATTAGTTTTAATTTACCTGTTACATACCAATATTAACCCTAATATGTTATGCCTATACTATCGTGATACATATTATGAATTTAGCGAGAAAAAACATGCATGTCTTAAAATTTGAAAAGTTGGCAACTTAAAAGATGTAAATTATACAAGATGTTTGAATTAATTTATCTTCTTACCATTTCACATACCTTAGAGTCGACGGAAGGTGGTCGATTGGTGGTCGTTGAGTGCCAAAGATCTTACACATATTTAAGAACTTTAAATTGACATAATCCTTAAATTCATATATCTTTAGAAAAATGTTATTATTTATTTATTATTTTTTTTTTAACAAACATTATGCAAAAAAAAAAAAAAAAAGCTAAACAAATAAGTATTTATTACACGTAACGTTTAAACATGAAAGTCCAATTTTAATATTACATCGTCATTTTCATTATTATTATTTTTTTGAAAGGACATTTCTAAAAGTTATATATGTGTGTGTATATGTATACCCACACATAACTAAAGGACTATTTTGCTCGCTACTAAATTTATTTATTTCAATGGTGTAAGTATATGAAATCAACGAGCACAATTTAATTAATAGAAGAAATTCATAACAAAATAAAATATATTTCAAATAAATATTAAAAGCCATGCATATCGCATTTGTTAAATCCACTAATAAAACATAACACATATTTATATTAATAACCCAATAAAACATTTTTTAAATTTCTAAATAAAAATCATTATGGAATAAACTAAGAAATTGCTAAAATTAAAAATGTCTTGTTATAGCGAATTATTTTATTGAGTCTCATAATCCTGGTATCATGACTGTACCTCATCGCCCGCTAACCAACAATCCATTCTAATATGTGAGAAGTAAGGAAAATGGTGAATATATGAAAATATTCAATAGGATACGGAAAAATGGTGCAATCCCGAATAAAAAATATTAAATCATGTGTCAAAATATAATACAATCATACCATATCGTTAGAAACTGGTAAGAGCTCATAATATACCATATCTTTGGTACTGGATAACCATTTCATATCATATCATAACTTTCATTAGTATAATATTTATCAACATGAAGAAATAAAATTAAACGGGACAAACAATTTGCACCTCGTAATACTACCTCGTTAGATCAAATAAATTTGAAATGCAAAACCAAAATCACCTTCCAAATCTTTATCTTCTACTTGTGGTGTTGCTGCCGCCTATCACGTATCTATGTTTTCTTTTTTCTTTTATTTTTTCTCCTTAGGGTAGATAGTGAATAATTTTACACGGTATTTAAAGTCAAAATAGAAAATTTAATTTTGATAGGCCTAAAAATCTGCAAAATACCGTGGTTTTTCTTTAAAAGTCCAAATCCCGGTACTCCGTAAAACAGTTACTTCATTTCCTATCAAATCTACACGTGGTAGCCTATCCCTATCAAATCTCAAAATAAACAAATAAAACCCACCTTATCTACCACCTAACTTACATGTGTCAGCTAACCCATACAAATCAAAATAAAACACTCCCATACATGTGGCAGCATCACATTTTCCTTCAATTTATAATTAAATTGAAAAAAAAACAATTTCTTCAAACCAAAATATCTTGGAGCTGACTTATCTGAATCGAATTTTTTTCGAGCCTAAAATAAAAGATTAATTACGAGTTATCCAACGAGTCCAATATTGATTTACTAATTATCACTCTATCAATAATTATACATTTGACCCAAATAAAAGAAATGAATTAACACTATATCACTTTAGTCCCACAAAATATTAAAAATATAGCATATATTAATTCTATTCTATTAAAATTCTCGGGGCTTTACAATATGTTAAAATATTTCAGATAAAAATAATCGACGGGCTTTTAAGTTCACTCAAATTCAAACATTTTGAAATTTAAGGCACTAGTAGGACTTTTATTAACAAGATAAGTAGTAGTTTTGATAGGTTCACCCCAAAAATGTTTAGCTAAGCCAGAACTTAAAAGATTGCAACTCACTTTATTTAATAATGTCATATTCATTCTTTCAACTATATCATTTTGTTTAGGTGCATACATCACAGTTTTATGTTTGATAGTAACATGCATCTTACAAAAATTATTGAATTCATAATTACAAAATTCTAAATCACTATCGGTCCTTAAAACTTTTATCATATAATCAGCTTAATTTTCTATTTCAATCTTCTAATATTTGAAAACATTAAAGGTTTCATCTTTAGTTTTTAATAAAAATATCCTAGTTTTTCTTAAAAATCATCAATGATCAATTGATAGTACTTAAAACTAGACTGAGTAATAACAGAAGAAGGACCCCACAAATTGACATATAGTTAATCTAGTATTTGTTTAGACTTAAGAATTCTAGTAAGAAAAGGTAACTTAACTTATTTTCCAATCACACATTGTTCACAAGAAAACAATTCTTCCAAGTTAGTTTTTCCAAAAACTCCTTGATTTTGTAAAGATTTTAAACTTTTCTTTTAAATATGACCAAGTTTATCATACTACAATTTTGCAAGAGTAAACTTTTCATTTAAAATAGTTGCAGTCGTGCCATTGCAATGGTTTTGCTTTAAGAAAATACAAGCCATGTCTCTTTGGGGTACTTATCACTAAGTAGTGGCCCCTAAAAAATTTAATGTCCTTGACCCAATTTATGTTTAACTCGATACCATCAACACCTAGAGACACTAAGTTTCTTTCTAGTTCAGGGACAAATCTGATGTTCTTAGAAGTAGAATATTTTCATTTTCAAATAATTATTTAATTGTTCCTATTCCATTTACCTTACATGTCATGTTATTTCCCTAGCAAGATTTTCCAATTACACATTCATACTGGATTTATCTTAGATTCCCAAGGCCTCGTAGTAGCCTATGGATAAAGATTAGTCTCTGGGATATTGCGCAATGTAAATCAAGGGAAAAATCCAAGAAACCTAATTTTAGAATTTAACTTTTATAGAAAATTTAAAGATCGAGTTCAAAGAACTCAGTTTCTTTCAATAGCGGTCCCTAATCTTTAAGATCAGTTAAAGATCTCACCAAGCCTTGAATGATCAAGTATGAATAATCAGTGGTCGAGGCTCTAATACCACTGAAATGCTCAAAAATCGCAGTTATTAAAAGATATATTCAAACTTCATCAAACATAGAAATAAGAAACTGACAAGAATAAAGTATGAAGATATGTTTCGACCGAAGGCCAGAAGTTCGGTGATCCTTTCTAACACCTAATCCCCTATTGAGCATCCATATAAAATGAATAACATTCGATTGCACTATAAAGCCAAAAATGGCAACAAAGATGCAAGAATGGTTCCAACATACAAAGATCATGTCACAATAAGACTTAAGACTTATGTTTTACACAATCTGTGGATCGAGATACTAGTAACCAAGAACGCATAAAATCACCCAAAACCTTTCATGGAATTGTACAATGGAAAGAAAACTCAAACCCTTCCACATATATCATATAGAATCACTAATATAGAACAATGATTATATGATTACAGTGTCTTGAATGAGATGTGCATTTGGGGTCAACGCAGGAAATTTCCTGGGTTTTTTAGTGCACAAAAGAAGAATTGAACTTGATAAAAATAAAGCTAAGGCTATCCTTGAAGCCAAACCAC
>CAIGRP010003763.1:0-16438 GCA_903798385.1 Fraxinus cuspidata
ACTACCATTTGAAATCATGTGTGATTCTAGTGATTACGCGGTAGGTGTGGTTCTTGGGCAACGCAGAGGAGATAAGCCTTTTGTGATTTACTATGCTAATAGAACTCTTAACGGTGCTCAACTATTCCACTACTAAAAAAGATTACTAGCTATAGTCTTTGCGCTTGATAAGTTTAGATCTTATTTGATTGGTTGCTTTATTACAATCTTCACAGATCATGCAGTCGTTAAGTACATTCTTACAAAGAAGGATGTTAAGGCGTGATTAATAAGGTGGACCTTACTTTTGCAGGAATTTGACACCACTATGAAAGACAAAAAGGGAGTGGAGAATGTGGTGGGCGACCATCTATCAAGGCTAACTTTCAAGGATAACGCAATCACATTGCCAGTCGGAGATGAATTTCATGATGAGAATTTGTTTTCTGTCTCTTCTCTGCCATGGTTTGCTCACATTGTGAACTATTTTGCTATAGGTGAGATTTCTAAAAAGTGGAGCGCACAGGACAAGTGGAAGTTCTTGGTTGAGGTATGTAATTTTTATTGGGATGATCCATGTCTATTTAAATACTATCCCAACAAAAGTTTAAGATGTTGTGTCCTTGGTGAGGAGATACCTAGTGTGCTAAATTTATACCCAAGCATGTGGAGGCCACTTTTCCATAAAAAAGACTACAGCAAAAATTTTACAATTGGTTTCTACTGGCCTACTTTATTTAAGGACACTAATAATTACTGTAGATCTTGTGATCAATGCAAAAAATTAGGTGCTTTGTCCCAGCGTAACATGATGCCCCTAAATCCTATTTTGGTAATTAAAATATTTGAATGTTGGGGAATTGATTTCATGTGACTGTTTCCATCCTCTTTTTGTTATTTGAATATTATTGCAGCAATTTATTACATGTCTAAATGGGTAGAATCATCATCTTGTAGGGTTAATGACAATAAAACGGTTGTTATATTTCTGAAAAAAAAAATGTTTTGTCTCAGTTTGGCACACCACGCGTTATTATTAGTGATAGAGGCACACACTTTTGCAACCGTTCATTCGAAGCACTCATGAAAAAGTATGTAGTCATTCATAAAATTTATACTGATTATCATCCCCAAACTAGTGGACATGTAGAATTGGCTAATATGGAAATTAAACAAATCTTGGATATAAGGTGAACCCTAATCATAAAAATTGGTCTTTAAGACTGAACAATGCATTTTGGGCTTATCGTACAGCTTTTTAGACTTCCCTAGGCATGTCATCCTATCACCTTATTTTTGGAAAGCCTTACCATTTACCTGTAGAGCTTGAACACCGAGCCTATTGGGGTATTAAACATTTTAATTTCAATCTAGAAGAGGGTAATAAGCTTAGAAAATTTCAATTGAATGAGTTGGAAGAATTGAGGAATGACGCTTATGAGAGTTCTAGAATCTATGATACATTTTTCATGATGAAAACATTCTTAGAAAGACATTTGAACAAAATCAAAAAGTATACTTGTATGATTCTAGACTTCACAAGCANAAGAATTGAGGAATGACGCTTATGAGAGTTCTAGAATCTACAAGACAAAAATGAAAGCTTTTCATCATAAAAACATTCTTAGAAAGATATTTGAACAAAATCAAAAAGTATACTTGTATGATTCTAGACTTCACAAGCACCCAAGAAAACTTCAATCTAGGTAAACTGGCCCTTTTGTGGTTAAACAAGTTTTCGATAATAGGGCCGTTGAAATTGACGATCCTAATGATGGTAGGGTATTTAAAGTGAATGAGTAGCGTCTTAAGATCGTTTATGACCAACTGGTGCTTGTAGTGGAAAAAATTTCTCTTTCAAACCATGTTTACCATCCTTGATATTCCTCAAGTATGTTTTTCACTTTTTTTTTTGTATATTAGTTTTGTTTTTTTGTATGTTTCGTTTTGTTTCTTTTTTCGTTTATTTTTTTCAAATTAAGTACTTTTCAAGCTAACCATTGTTCCAACCCTATGTGATTTACTTCAGTATCCAGGTGATACTCTTCATTCTTCCTTTGGTGGCATGTTTAGACATTGAGAACAATGTCTGATTTGGTTGGAGAGAGAGTTGCATAGTTTGTTGTGTATTGCATTGCATAAGTCACCATGGAATGTTTTTTAACTACAAAACTTAAGTGTGTTTTGGGGGGTGTGGGAATGGTACTTAGTTGATTCGGGGTGAAAGTCACGCATTTTGAGGCAAACTGATCAATTTTGAGTTTTTTAGGATCAACATCTGTTTTCAAGTTTAAAAATATTTTTAAAACAAAATTCATGGCATCCACACACTCCCTGTGGTTTAAAATATGTTTTGACAATTTTTGGGGGCGTTGGAAAGCCGAGTTGCAAAGTGGATCGAAAACTGAGTGTTTAGTGCAATTTGACCAAAAAAGTTTTCGAAGAGCTGAATAGGTGTTAAAATTTTTCCATGATGCATGTACGCATTTCATCTATTTGAACTTGTATAACACAAATATCGACGTATCGAGGGTCTCCAATGATAATTTTTTTTTTTTCCAGTTTTTATTTTCAATTTTTAATTATTCTATTTATTTGTTTTCTAGCATTAGATTATAGCTTTAGTTTTGTGTATTTGTGTGGGTTTGATAACTATGCCGGCTAGGGTGTTACTATTGGAATACATATCAACTGTGAATAATGAAAATAGTGAGTATTATATTAGTCAAAAACCTGTTTATGTGAAACTTGACATTTTCTATGCATGTTACTCATGTTTGGCATCTTGAGTTAGTGATGTGGTTCAGTATTTAGAAAATGGTTGAACATAGCAAGTAACCGAATAACATTTATAGTATTGATCCATAATCCAACTATATGGTAGTTTGGAGATGATTGAGCTACTACATGGGAACATTGAGATGAGTAGGGAATGGATATTATTTTGTGTAGATTGTCTAAAACCAATGAGACAAAGATGAGATGAAAGTTTTAAGTTAGATATTAGTTTTAGAAACTAAATGTTTAAAAGAAAATGAGCATTTCACTAATGTCTGAGTGAATAAAAGCATCTTTTCAAGCATGTATAACTCAGGTGATTAAGCATGTAAAGGTGGTTTAAAACATGGTACCCTGTTGTCATCTGACTTGGGAGTTATCGCCTTAAAACTCGCTTCATGGGTTATATAGAAAGTAAATGAGAAGATATTTTGAAAAAAAAATGAGAAAACATGAATAACGAAGAGAAAAATATACACAAATACATTGAGCCCCAGACATTTGGTTGATGAAACTACACCTTTGACAATAAGCAAGTAAATTAGTTTAGTCTTAAGGGTTGAAGCAATAAAAAATATAGAAGAATCTCGACTTGTTGAAATGTGAACTTGTAATAGTGAGATTTATCCAAGGTAAGAGAAGGTAATGAATAGAATGAGTTCAACTTAGAATGCACCCTCGTAAAATTGAGTGAAAAGCATAAGTTTGGGGATGTGTATCTCTCGAGCAAAGTAAGAATATATTTGACTACTATGGGTCAGGTGTTGAGCCAATCACGATCTTAATACGTCGACATGAATTTTCACATACACACATCGATTTATGCATGTAACAGGTGGAGATTGATTTAATTTGTGCAATGTTGTAATTGTTCATTTGTTTGATGACTGAATTTCAATCTTGGGATACGGCAGGTTGACAAACCATGTTTTATGTAGAGTTAAGTTACAGTTTTGTTTGAGGATAAACAATAGTTCAAGTTTGGGGGAGTTTGATAAGTGCGTGTTTACACACTTATTTTTCTGTTAGAATATTGTTGATTAATATTTTTGAATATAGCTTAATTCTATGTAACTTACGTTTTGCGGGACTACATGATGAATGTAGCTGGAATAAGGAGAAACAAGTGAAAAAATGACCAAATTGAAGGAAATGAAAGTTCAAGGACCAAATTGCAAATATCCAAATGATAACTTAGAAGGCAAAACAAAGATATGAAGATGGAGAGGTCAAATTGGGCTAAAGAATTAAGCATGGAAATAAGAAGAAGTGGAGAAAGAGTCACAAAATGTAGAATGAAGTTTAAGGGTCAAAACGCAACAATTGGAAAATGGAATAAGCTATGCGGTCGCATGAGGCCCTTCAGAGAATTCAACACCCAGTTTTGTTGTTCTATGCAACCGCAGCTCCCACTAATATGCGGTCACATAGTAGAAAATTTTGACGTGATCTTTGTTTTCTAATTTACGTTAAACTCTTATGGAAACCAACTTCTTCCACGATATTTCAACCCTAGAATGTATCAGAACAAGGGTAAATGCCTCCATACATATTTTTCTCTGGTTTTTTCTCAAGAATCTCGATGAAGAACTAAAAACTTTGGTGAAGGAACTCAATTGGAATTAGTTATTTCTCATCTTTTATCTATCTAATTTGATTTTTCATTGTCAAAACATTCTAAGATTTAGATTTTCTTCTCATAAATAGTTTGGGATTGGCTTAACCTTTACTAGATTTTTTATGAATCAAGTCAAGCTTTTTCTATCGAAGAATTAAACTATTTGCTAAGTTTCAATTTCAATTTTACTTTATTGGTGGATTGATTATTGCCTTATGCTTGATGAATATCGTCGATTCTCGATCTTATTTCAATAAAAACGGCGCAAATGTGTTATATGAAGTTTAGATTCTAGGATTATAAGTAAATTAAGTGGATTTGTAACGCCATATCTTCCGATTAGAGAGTTGGGATGAAGGCCTCTTATAAAAATGAATAATTGATGAGATTGATCCAATCCAATTGCGGGAATTCCGATGCTTCGCTACCCCAAACATTGATTTTAATTTCATTATTTCAAATATTGAATTCTTAATTTTATTCAAACAAAATTCTACTTCACAAACGAGAGAACATCCAACCTTTTTTATCCTTTGTAAGCATTTCTTCTATCTCCCTGTGGAATCGACACCCAAAATCAGTACTACAACTACCACTTTATTCTTCGGGCGTAATCAGCAACCGAACCATATTGAATGGAAAAGCTCTATACATTTCTGTATAACATTCAAAACTAACAAATCAAACCATATCAAATGAAAAGTTTTGTACATTTCACAAATCACCAAATCTGAACCGTATGGAACAGAAGAGGTATTAGCACATCATGTAAGATTGTAAAAATATTATAACAAGATGAGTAAACACTTTGCACATAAGTATCTCACCTCATTTTTTCTTTAAAATTCATTGGGATCAAGCACTTCCTTGATCTTCAAAAATCTTCCATTCTTCCTTTTCTTTTCTTTATATAACTTTGAGAGAATTTCGAGATGAAATGATAAGAAATCTGAAAATTTTGTTTAATTATTAGTGAAATTCAGATTTGTGTATATATCATTAAACATGATGAAACTATTCTATTTTGGGCTTAATTGGGTGCAAATAAAGAATCCTCAACTCCCCCACAACCTTCATATTCAACTCATATTAAATTAATTATAAAAAATCCTATTAACCCTTAATTTCCGCTGGAACCTGACCCCTCATTATAGCAAAAATAAAATTGCCAAAGAGTCCCTTAGTCACGTAAATCAATAAGCAAAAAATATTGTAAAATTTACTTTTAACTATCATTTTTTGATCGAAAACTCACGAAACTTATACCGTTTGATTCATTACATTTTTATCCTTCATTCTTCACGTCTTTAAGTTCAAAATCTCAACTTCAAAAATTGTGAAACTATGAAATGGGTTTTAACCTTCTAGCCTAAATCCTCACGATCATATAAAATCTATTTTTTCTAAAGATGAATATTTTTCACTTGTGTTCGTTAAACTTTCAAGATATTGCCCTTAGAACTTGATTTTCCTTGAAATTTCAATCTAAACAATAATAATTTATTACCATGCAACAACCACAACAAAGCATTAAATCATTTTATCATATAACATATTCAAAAATTTCTGGGATATTATATCGCTTCCCCCTTAAAAGAATTTTGTCCTCAAAGTTACCTTGGTAAAAAAGTTCTAGATATTTATCTTTCATATCCTCTTTGTTTTTCAAATTGCATCATTTAATCCATGATTGCGCCATTGAACCTTCACTAGATGGATCTCTTTATTCCTTGACACATGTACATTTCTATCGAATATCTTTATTGGGCCTTTTTTATTATTCGGATCTTCATTTACTTCCAATGATTGAAAATATATTACATTCTTCCTAAGAACGAAGATGTGAAATAGGTTATGAACTGCTGATAGTTCAAGTGGCTGTGAGATTCGATAGGCAACATTTCAACCTTCTCTAGAATTTCAAATGGTCCAATAAGTCTGGGTCTTAAGTTTCGCTTCTTGCCAAACCGGAGCACACCTTTCATCGGTACTACTTTCAAGAAGACTTTATCCCCCACTTGCTATTCTAAATCATTTCGCTTCTTATCAGCACAAGTTGTCTGCTGGTTTTGAGCTTCTTTTATTCGTACAAGAATCTTATCGACTACCTCAACCGTCCTCTCAACACTCTCGAGACCCGAAACCCTCTTTTCACCCACTTTATCCCAATGAATGGGTGATCGACATTTCCTACCATAGAGAGCCCCATATGGAGCTATGCCTATAGTTGTTTGAAAATTGTTATTGTAGGCAAGCTCTACCATTGGTAAGTGTGCCTCCCAGCTACCACCAAGATCTAATACACTTGCCTTCAACATGTCTTCTAGGATTTGAATGGTTCTTTCTGATTGACCATATGTTTGGGGATGGTGAGCCACCTTCCATATTTATGTGTTCCAATTTCCACTCAGGAATATCCAACGTGTTCAACAATCCTGATGGCCTTGACTTGTTGACAAACCATGTATCATTCCACAAACATTCCTAATATCTTATTCATATTTCTCCACCAAAATTTATCTTGAAGGTCTCAATATTTCTGTAACTTCGAGGTGAGCAATGTAATGAGTACAATGAGCCTTACAATATTTATTATATTATACTTAAACCCAATTGTCTCTTTTGATAACAATAAAATCCACTAAAATCCAATTGGTGATCAAGCAATTGAAACAAACTATAAAAACAATAATAAACATCAACAAATCAAACCAAATTAAAGTCAAAATAATTAATTAAAAACTAAAAATATCATAAAAGGATTTATCTCATCCTAACAATGTATAAAACTAGCCTAACATATTAAAATTACAAGAAATCATATTTAAGTGAAAAGACATAAACACGGATTTTTGATAAATTTTGAAGATGAAGATGAAGATGAAGATGAATCTTGAAATTTTCAATCTCTTTAATGGTTTCTTGATGAATCTTCACTACGCCTTCTCTTCTTTACCCAAAAATCAACTTTAAATCTTCACTTGATTAAATTCTATCAAGTCCCATTCAATTCTCTTACAAAAACTATGATTTTCCTCCTTTGATGATAATAATTGATGAGTATTGGAGTATAATATGTATATGAGACGTCTGTAATATGTATTCTTCTGTTAGGTATTTGTAGGATTATAAAATTGGTTAAAAATCACGTCAAAATTAGTTTCCTAAAGAGTTCCACTCGAATAAGGAAAGTTGTCTTTGCCCGTAGATTTTTTGTCTCATAACTTTCTCTCTTGATATACGATTGAGGCGATTCAAAGTGCGTTGAAAAGAAAACAAAAAGGAACACAACTTTTCTAGAGTATAATTTTTTCAATTCGGACGTTTACTATGCCAGTAGTAGATCTCAATCTTGGACTAAAAATATGGAATATAACTTGTGCGATTGGAATTTGCTTTTGATTATATTTAATTCCTTTTTGAGTTCTAATTCCATCCATTTGTCTCCTAGCAATCTTTAAATTATCGTCTTGTCGTCCGAATCAACTATTGAATATTTACAATTTGGTCCTCACACTTCGGACTTTGTCTCTTTTTCTTGATTTTTTTTTCCATTTCCTCATTCAACCATTGATTTTTACCTATATAACATAAAATACCACAATTTAGGATATATTTTGTCAAAAGAACTACCAAATATCGGTATTTTAGGCCCCAGAAGTACATAAAACACACTTATCAATAGTCATAGTTCTAAAGTACTAACCATCTCCCGTATCTCATATTAAGTTCTATCTGAGTGAAGAAATATTTTAGACTCTTGTCATCTGTGTAAATCTCACACTTTCCTCTATATAAATAATGATGCCATATTTTTAGCGCTTGGACTAGCGCAGCAAGTTCTAGATCATGTGTTGTGTAGTTATGTTTATACTGCTTCAATTGTCTTGAAGCATATATAATTACTTTACCATCCTGCATTAGCACACATCTTAATCCTTACTTGGATGCATCACTATATATGACAAACCCCTCTGAACCTTTCGGTATTGTTAAGACTGGTGATGTGACTAGTTTCTGTTTTAACTCTTGGAAGCTCTGTTCACATTTCTCCATCCACTGAAACTTAATGCCTTTTCTGGTCAACTCAGTAAATAGTCCAGCTATCTTGGAGAAACCTTCTATGAATCTACGATAATAGTCCGCTAGTCCTAAGAAATTGAAAACTTCCCTAGAGTTAGATGGTCTAGACCACTTTGCCACCACTTCTAGTTTAGTTGGATCAACTTTAATTCCTTGAGAAGTAACAACATAATTGAGGAAAACTACCCGATCAAGCCAAAACTTACGTTTATTTAATTTTTGCATGTAACTTTTCTCTTTGAAATGTGTCCAACACCATTATAAGTTGCTTTTCCTATTGTTCTTTATCCTTGGAATACACTAGAATATCGTCAATGAATACTATAACAAATTGATCTAAATATCGTTGAAAAACTCTATTATTAGATCCATGAATATAGTGGGAGCATTAGTTACACCAAATGGCATAATTGTAAATTCAAAAAACCTAGCAAGTCCTGAATGCCGTCTTTGGAATATCACGTGATTTAATATTTAGTTGATGTATCCTAACCTTAAGTGAAACTTGGAAAACACGTTAGCTCCATTCAACTGATCGAACAAATCTTCAATTCTTAGAAGAGGATACTTATTCTTGATGGTCAAATGAGTTAACTCTCCATAATCTATGCACATCATCATTGATTCATACTTCTTCTTTATAAAGAGTACTGAAGCACCCCATGGAGAAACACTTGGTTGGATAAAACCCTTTATCCAGCAACTCTTGGAGTTGTAGTGTCAACTCCCACAATGTATTTGGAGCTATTCTATAAGGAATCTTGGATACTGGGCCCGCTCTCGATCCTAGATCGATTGGAAATTCTAGTTACTTATCGACGGAATTCGAGGTAAATCTTTTGGAAATCGTTTAGGAAGTCTTCACAACTATATTAGCTACAGCAATTCAAATTGTTGTGTACTTGTAATGTTAACCAAATAACCTTGATGTGATTGTTTTCCCATCAACTTCTTTGCTTGTAGTACAAACACGAACATGGAAATAACCCAAGTCTAGGTCTAAAGAAACAAACATCGTTCTCTCCCAAATGAATAACTATCTCATTTTTCTGACATTGGGTAGTCGTATGTGAAAGAGTTTTTAGGCTGAATGCCCTTCCCTTCTCGGATTTTCTTATTATATAGAAATTGAAAATGTACACATATGGTATGTAATTAACCTAATATGGTAATGTACAATAATGGTATGTAATCGTCCTAAATTAGTAACTACAATTGAAATATAATCTCATTGACATGCCCCTAAAATTGATGTTGGATGATCAAGAAGCATCAATTTGCTGACAAAAAACTGATGACGTGGTCGAGCCATCGCTTTGGTGAACAAATCAGTAGTTTGAGCATCAGTTGTGACATAGGGAAGAGTAATAAGATGACTATCAAAAGCCTCACGTATAGAGTGACAATCAACTTTAACGTACTGCTTAGTGCATTGTTGAAAGGGGTTAGCAGCAATTTGAATAGCACTAGTATTGTCAATATAAAGAGTAGTAGGCCCAAGTTGAGGACGGCTAAGCTCCGCGAGAAGACCTCGAAGCCAAACAATCTCAGAGTAGGCAGAAGACATAGCATGATACTCAGACTCAGTAGAAGATTTAGAGACATAATCTTGCTTCTTACTTCACCTTGAAATGAGCACACTCCCAAGAAACATACACCGTTTAGTAATTGAATGACGAGTATCTGCACATCTGGCTCAATCAGCATCATTAATGCGACGAACTACGGCTAAGTAGAGGTGTCTTGGGACGTACATAAACTAGAAAACTTGTTGTACAGTAAAAGAGATATCTGGTCGTGTAATAGTGAGATAATTTAAACTACCTACCAATTAACGATATAAAGAGGGATCAGGAAGAAGATCACCCTCCTTCTTGCGATATTTCATATTCACCTCTAAAGGAGTATCAACATATCTACCATCCTGAGGTCCAGCTAAGCTAATCAACTCCTCTGTATAATTATGTTGATGTAGGTAAGTCCCGGCTGGACTCGAATGTACCTCAAGACCTAAGAAATACTGTAAAAGGCCCAGATCCTTCATATGAAAAGATTTCTTAAGTCGGTCTTCAAGATGAGATATCAATCTAAAGTCAGTCCCTGTAATAACTATATTATCCACGTAAACAAGAAGAAGCACCATACCCTCCACGGTGTTGGAAATAAAGAGAGACGAATCATATCGACTCTGAGTAAATGAGAAACCAAGAAGAGTGGAAAGAAACTTGTTAAACCAGGTGCGGGTGGCTTGTTTCAACCCATAAAGTGAGCATTTTAGCTTACACACATCAAAAGATGGCAAAGAAAAGAGACCCACAGGTGCCGTCACATAAATCTCTTCCTAATGTCACCATGTAAGAAAGCATTCTTAACATCCATCTGTCATAACGACCATCCCTTGGAGGTAGCTATAGCAAGAACAATGCAAACGGTTGTCATTTTGGCAACGGGTGCAAAAGTCTCATCATAATCTACTCCATATTCTTGACGATTACCAAGAGCCACCAATCGAGCTTTATAGCAGTCTAGTGAACCATCAGAGTGGAACTTAACAGAGTACACCCATTTACACCCAATGGCTTTGATTCCAGAAGGGCAAAGAACAATATCCCATGTGTGATTTTCTTGAAGAGCTTTAATTTCCTTTTGCATGGCCTTGTTCTAACAGGGTTGGGTAATGGCTTGAGAATAAGAGGTGGGAATTGTGATATAAGATAAAGTTGTAGAGAAACTATACAGAACAAGAGGGCGAGTAATGTGGGTGGATCGCCGAAGAGTATCAAAGTCTGGGATAGGATCAGGATCAAGATCGGGATCGAGAAGGGACAGTGAAGCTAGAGGTCGTCATCTTTGATATATCATACTAGGTTTAAAAAGCTCTATAGGACAAGAAGAATCCTCAAAGCTAATGACCTGAGCTAAATCAGAAGACGACAAATGTTGTTGAAAGTAATACTAATTCTCAAAGAAAACCACATTGTATGAAATACGGAAGCGATTAGCAACACTATCATAATAAACAAAACCTTTCTGAGCAATACTGTAACCCATGAAAGCACATCGTACATATTAAGTATTATGTTTATGACGTTCATGTGAAGGCAAATAAACAAAATACAACCAAAGTATGCAACATATCTTAGCTAGGATGTGTGCCATGCAGGTGAAAATAAGGTGAATTAAAATTCAAATGCTGAGCAAAAAGTCGATTAATAAGATGTACAGCTGTAGTTAGGGCTTCGACCCAAAATCTACGCGGAACAGAAGATTCTAGGAGTAAAATTTTGACAACATCCAACAAGTGACAATTCTTTCTTTCTGCCACTCTGTTCTGCTGAGGAGTATATGGGCAAGAGCGTTGAGAAAGAATACCATTCTATTGTAAAAATATATGGCATTGATGAGAAATATATTGACCACCGTTGTTGGAACTCAGAATCCGAATACTTGAAGAAAATTGTCTCAATGTAAGCGATAAAAATCTGAAGCATAGTACCGACTATACTTTTAGAACGGAGAAAGTATATCCAAGTGTAATGACTAAAATCCTCAATAAACGTCACAAAATACTTAAAAAGGGCATGTGAAGTGATGGGTGTCACTCATGAATAATCTCAAAGCATTTATTAGCATGGCTGCCATGAGTTGGAAATTGAAGAATCTTACTTTTCCCAAGTTTACAAGCATCGCAATTGAAAGATAAATTTGAAAACAGAGACTGGTCTTTATTATCCAAAAAACCACACTTCAACAAATTAGACAAAATTAGAGTATTCGGATGCCCTAGTGTTTTATACCAAATTTCATGCTTAAGGCCATCATCAATACATGTTAAAGATAAAGTAATAGGAATATTAAATTATAAATGAAACAATCTTCTAACTTTAGGCCCCTTTATGATTACCTTTCCCGACCCTGATCCTGCACCAGACAACCAGCACGAGAGAAATGTACATCACAGTTATTATCAACTAATTGACTAACTGAAATCTAGTAGATAACCCCGAAGATACAAAAACATTATCAAAAGAAGATCCTATATCACCAATAGCAGTAATCAGGAGGATACTGCCATTAGCAATCTGAATGCATTACATGTCAGTATAACATCGGATATTATGCAATGAATTAGAACAACATGTCATATGATTTGACTTCCCCAAATTGACAAACCAAGGAGAAGAGAAAATGGTTGAACCATTTCTGGTGTAAGAAACGGTTGATCACTATGAATAATCTCAAAGCATTTATTGGCATGGCTGCCATGAGTTGGAAATTGAAGAATCTTACTTTTCCCAAGTTTACAAGCATCGCAATTGAAAGATAAATTTGAAAACAAAGACTGGTCTTTATTATCCAAAAAACCACACTTCAACAAATTAGACAAAATTAGAGTATTCGGATGCCCTAGTGTTTTATACCAAATTTCATGCTTAAGGCCAACATCAATACATGTTAAAGATAAAGTAATAGGAATATTAAATTATAAATGAAACAATCTTCTAACTTTAGGCCCCTTTGTGATTACCTTTCCCGACCCTGATCCTGCACCAGACAACCAGGACGAGAGAAATGTACATCACAGTTATTATCAACTAATTGACTAACTGAAATCTAGTAGATAACCCCGAAGATACAAAAACATTATCAAAAGAAGATCCAATATCACCAATAGCAGTAATCAGGAGGATACTGCCATTAGCAATCTGAATGCATTACATGTCAGTATAACATCGGATATTATGCAATGAATTAGAACTACATGTCATATGATTTGACTTCCCCGAATTGACAAACCAAGGAGAAGAGAAAATGGTTGAGCCATTTCTGGTGTAAGAAACGGTTGAATAGTACTTGCTGGAGAGAGTATGGGAGTAGATCCATTCACATTAACTTGAAATACCTGAGTGTTTCATTGCTGAGGTTGTGTGGGACAATCCTTGATGAGATGTCCCGGTTACTTACAGTACTTGTAGAGTTTATGAGGACAAAGGCGAGCAATATGGCCGTATCATTTGAAGTAAAAGCACTAAAATTTACCTTTTCCCCGTCCTTGTGCGGCATATGCAACGTTCACCACATTAGAGGAAAGATCACCTCCCATAGTAGTTTGGGTAGCCAGCTGTTGCTCCTCACGTAGAAGTTCACCCAAACATACATCCAAAGGAGGAACCGGATTGCAATTTAATAAACTCGCCCGAGCAACTTCAAACTCAGGTCATAATTTCATAAAAATTTGATCCTACTAACCTCGTGAACCTCTTGTAGAGCCGATGTAGGAACCTTAACATGAATTATGTTGGAGTACTCACTCCACAAGCTCAGAAAACCGGAGTAATGTTACTCAATGGTGAGATTGCCTTGAGAGTAATTAGCAATCTCTGACTCTAACTGAAAACATCATGAATTGTTGTCGTGATAATAGATTCGTTTTAAGTAGTCCCACATTTCCTTAGCAGTAGTGAAAGAGTGTAAATTATTCACCATGTACACCCCAAAATCCAAGAAATAATCCGAGCATCTTAGTTTCCCATGCACTAAGATCTTTAGCATCCTCGAGCACTTTAGGTGACCTATCGATGTGACCCCAAAGTTCATTCTCTTTTAAGAACATTTTGAATTGGAATTCNATCCAAGAAATAATCCGAGCATCTTAGTTTCCCATGCACTAAGATCTTTAGCATCCTCGGGCACTTTAGGTGACCTATCGATGTGACCCCAAAGTTCATTCTCTTTTAAGAACATTTTGAATTGGAATTCCCATATGGGAAAATTCTTTCTTGTAAACTTAACGCAAAAGGCATCAACTGACATACCTCCTTATTGTAAAACAATCACCAAACTTAAGATTTCAATCACAAGTAACAACCCACACACCAGAATTAATATCTGAAATAAATAAAATAAACCGCAATTAGGTCTGACTTATGAACTCCACCTAAACAGAAAAATAGACCACCACAAATGGGCTTTGAATCGCCCAACCCACGCAACCTACACCACCTGAACAAACAAATAAACCTCGACAATTGGGCATTAAATCACATAGCCTACACATATGAGCCCAAAAGAAAATGACCATAGAGAGCTCAGAACGAAGACTCCACAACAACATGTCGGAGAAGACACCGCAGAGAAGCGTCATTCGCAATCACATAAATGTTGGTGATTCAACTCTGATTACCCACAAGACCCACTGCCTGCACATGCTACAATTGGACACCACTACTGCCAAGTCAAAGACGATCTACACCAACAAAGACGTCGACCGAACGGTCGACCAAGAAAATCCAACTCTAGAAACAACCCAAAAATTGAATACCCCGAGCAAGAAATTCAAGCATCGAATACATCAAAGGCAGAAAATCAAAGATTCAGCTATGGATTTTACGGGTAGGCCCTGATACCACGGAAGAGTTTTTAGGCTAAATGCCCTTCCCTTCTCGGATTCTCTTATTATATAGAAATTGAAATATGTTCATATATGGTATGTAATTAACCAAATATGGTAATGTACAATAATGGTATGTAATCATCTTAAATTGGTAACTACAATTGGAATATAATCTCATTGATAGTATGATTGCTCCTTAACTGATCCATACCTAATATAATATCAAAGTCTTTCATCTCTAGTAGATATAAACTTTCGTTTGTCACTTTTCCATTAGATTATATCCTAACATCTTTTGCTATATGGTGAGTCCTAAGAGTCTTTCCTGGAGGAATACCAACTGACAATTCATTATCTTTTTTTCTCCTATGCCACTTTAGACTTATCAATAAAATATGTAGAGATAAATGAGAGTGTAGCTTCAGAATAAAAAAGAACATAAGCAGTGGTATCAAATACAAATAAAATACCTGCTATAAATTAGGGTCCTACTCTGCATCTTCCTGAGTCATAGCAAAAACTCGTGACTTTCCCTTGTTCTTCTTATTTTGGTCACCATCTTTCTATGGAGGACCATCCTTACAATTTGTAGCAAAATGCCGTGGCTTGCCACGATGAAAACACACATTCTATCCAGCTAAGCATTCATCTATGTGGCCCTTATTGTATTTGGGACACAGTGTAACCATTTCACTATTTTTGTTGGAACCATTTCCCACTTTTGATTTCTTATTTTGTCCATTTCAGTTTCTTTTATTTTGACCATTCTACTTTCTTTTCCCAGATGACTCCACATTGTACTGATTATACTTCTCTAATGATTCCTTCTTATAAGATATTGCATGAGCTCTCTGAAGTACTTCCCGATAAGTAGTAAACTGATGCGACAAAATAATCATACCTACATGAGGTTGCAATCCTTGCTCGAACCTCTTAGCCTTTTTCACCTCGGTATTAGACCAAATAAGTTACATATCGAGAAATTTGCCCACTCATAATCAGTGAGGGACATATTTCAGTCCCTGAGTTGTAGAAATTCTGTTCCTTAAAATCTCTTAGAGCATGAAGAAAATATTTTTCCATCACTTCGTCTCTAAATTGTTCCCATGGTAGAATCTATTGCACCTCTTCTGTTCTAGTCCTTGAGGCAGATTCTCACCAATGGCCAAGCCAACATGCCCAATGAGAATAAATTTAGCATATTGAACCTATTGTGCATCATTTCATGCGTGTGCCTAAAGATACATTTGAGGCCCCTAATCCATTCTTCAACTACCAATGAATATGAACTACCATCAAATGTAGGTGGCCTATACCTATGAGATTGCTCGACCATTGAGGTAGTTCCTGGCCAATTTGAGGATTATTTAGAAGTGGCGTATCTTAGCAGATCATGTAAGTGTCATACACTAGGTCCAATCAACTTTGGAGCATAAACACTTTTAATACATATATTATCGATGCATATTTATGGCAATATCTATTATTTAATTAAAATAATATTCTAATAAACTAAATAATAGAATCCGTAGATTCAAGTCTTGGTGATTTGTTAATCACAATGAGTTGTGATTGTGAGATACAAA
>CAIGRP010003775.1:0-13341 GCA_903798385.1 Fraxinus cuspidata
ATCCAAAATTTCAAAATTTTTCCAGGTGGAAAATTATACCAATCAAACACACTAATTAACAATTCCCTGGAAAACAAGTTCTAGGCAATTACTTTCCCTAAAATTCATTTTCTTACCAACAAATTTTCAAAGATGCAACTAAAATGTTACCACATTTTTACTGTATACAATTCAAACAGATTTCATAAACAGTTGATGTAGTGAGTTCCATTAAAAAAATATGATCTTCCACAATCATCTACATCTCAGCAGTGAATTCCATTTGGCTGAAATTAAATTTTAATTTCTTAATAAAGTACACATCTCTTGTAGTTGGTTGATTCTGTAACGACCCGGATCTCTATACCCAACAAACTTTGATGAATTTCTTTGTAAACTGAAGTTAACGACCAAGATGGTACCAGATTGTTAACACCACCTGGTGGACTAGGAGCTGTTAGAGAACCATCAATGAAGGCTGACTTGTTCTTGACACTTAGTGCCATAGAGCTTGAACGGCTCCAAGAAGCGTAATTATCTCCATTGAAGACCTCAGAGACAATCAAAGCACCGGGGTTATCACTTGGATGCAGAAAATGGTGACCGCTAGGGTCATCATCAGGATTAAAAAGGAAATTCGCCATGATTTGTTTTTACTCAGGAAGAAGATGAAATAACAGAATCTCAACTAGAGTTATTGAAATAAAATGCTCTGATACCATGTTAAATTTCTGAATTGAGACCCGCAATTTGAGCTTAGGGGTGATAAAAGAAAATAGAGCAGAAGATGAATTCTCATAATATATATTCAGATCGAATGAAATGTGCTTACATTTATGGACAGATTACAACAGCATTGCAGCTGAACTTTAACAACAGTTTTAACTAACTGTATTTATTCTAATGTATCTAACTAATTTCGTTGCCAGCTAAACCGGTATAACTGGACATAACTGCTACTTGGTTGTTATGGGAGCAGCTCTCTTGGCTATTGACTTGGCTGGAGCTGCTGAATCTGTATCTGACTTGGCTGAAGCTGTGGAAGTTGCTGAATCTGTTTTCTCTGCATCGTAAGACATGCCCTGCCTCCAGAAACTGTCGAAGAAGCTTGAGGCCTTTTGCAGCATTATTTTCCATAAAACGCTTGGACTAAGTATCCAATCGTATTCACATCATCAACAACATCCCAACCCACATGTCATTATACAATTTCCAGACAATGTTTGACTCTTTTTGCTTTGACAGACTGCAAGATAGCCAAAATCCATGTCTTCAATGACACACAATGGGCAGCCATTTTCAATTGTTTATACACATCTAAGGCTTCCTCAACCATTCCATTTTCATAAAGACACTCCATATATTCGACTCCAAACATCCCGGTTCTTGTTCAAACTTCGTTTCTTCAAGAAAACACATCTAAGGCTTCCTCAGCCTTGGCCTTCACAAGCCTACTAAAAATTTTATTGCGCGAAATAGGATCCTGCAAGAATCCATTTTGCAATCTGACCCAATAATAGAGCCGTACCGATAACAACCCATTTTTCTGCTGCGTCAATACCTCGTTATAAACATTAGGATCCACGAAATTCACACCCGGCATATCCAATAAAAGAGTTTGTTTCCATCTGGACCAGGTCTGAATAATCTTGGAGATCCCTCGAGTAAAAACTACAATTTCCAACCCTTAAAATCTCCAATCGTATTCACATCATCAACAACATCCCAACCCACATGTCACTGTACAATTTCCAGACAATGTCTGACTCTTTTTGCTTTGACAGACTGCAAGATAGCCAAATTCCATGTCTTCAATGACACACAATGGGAAGCCATTTTCAATTGTTTAAACACATTTTAGGCTTCCTCAACCAACCCATTTTCATAAAGACACTCAATATTCGACTCCAAACATCCCGGTTCTTGTTCAAACTTCGTTTCTTCAAGAAAACTCTTTGCAACTTTTGCAGCCTTGGCCTTCACAAGCCTACTAAAAATTATCTTGCACGAAATAGGATCCTGCAAGAATCCATTTTGAAACCTGACCCAATAATAGAGCCGAACCGATAACAACACATTTTTCTGCTGCGTCAATACCTCTTTAAAAACATTAGGATCCACGAAATTCACACCCAGTATATCCAATAAACGAGTTTGTTCCCATCTGGACCAGGTCTGAATAATCTTGGAGATCCCTCGAGTAAAAACTACATCAGGGTTCTGCCTATTCTTTCCAAATTCTCCATACTCTTCATCAGTTCTTTTAATACAGAGGTTCCGGTTTCAGTTTGGCATTTGGAAGTTAGGGTTTTGAACGGGTTTGGGGCATTTCCAGATGCAAAAAACAATGGAGGTTTTCCCATCT
Source organism: Fraxinus cuspidata (assembly GCA_903798385.1). Taxonomy (NCBI): domain Eukaryota; kingdom Viridiplantae; phylum Streptophyta; class Magnoliopsida; order Lamiales; family Oleaceae; genus Fraxinus; species Fraxinus cuspidata. The sequence continues at coordinate 2,345 of CAIGRP010003775.1, forward strand.
AAATTCAGTTTTGCTGATTTTTAAAAATGTAAATTCTTCCTCTTTAACGAAAATGTAAATAAAAACTTGGCATCAAAATATTGGTATTATAGTGCATATACATGGAGACATACATATAAATCGTGTGCGTAGAAACATTCTTCGTTCATTCATTCATAGAGAGACTTGTAGGGTTTAGCCGTGGAGAATTGGAAGCAAAAAGAGTGAAGTCGTAGTTGCACTCCGGTTCTCTCCAGCCCATACTAAAATCGCTTCTATTTATGCTTTTCTCAATTATTCAACTGGCCTGGCTTCCATAGGAAATGGCAGTTGGCAGGTCCAATAGAAAATGGAGAAGCCCGGTCAAGTCTCTTCTCTCTCTCTCTCTCTCTCTCTCTCGTGTTTTGTAGTGAAAAAAAAAAAAAAATTGAAAAAGTTAAAAAAAAAAAGGTCTTGTAGAAAACGTTGAGATGAGCGAGCCACTGGCTTGAAGGGCTAGAGTAAGACTGAGATATCTATTTGAATAATGTTATTTATCAACTTGGTCTAAAGATTTTCGACACCAATTTTTGAATGATTTTCTCATATTTATATACAAAGTATAAACGCAATGGCATGAGTCAAAATTGTGATATCTTTAAGTAAATATACATAATTATACAAATCAAAAGTTGGGACGACAATGGAAAAGGTGTCTGAACGATCCTTCTTGCTAGTGATTTTCGAGAGGCGAAGCGAGGACAAGGATTGGTACAAGGATTAAAATATTTCATTTTTCAATCTTTTTACTTATTTAAATTTTAATATTATTTTCTAAGATAAAAATACTAATATAAAAATATAAAATAAAAATAAGATTTAGAGGGGACAATGCGAGACGAGCCTAACCATGATATTTTCCCATCCAAAATCCAAACCACATATTAAAATTATATAAAACTCTTAAAATTTCATAATATCAATAGTTAAGTTTTTATTACATCTATTTGGCCAAGGTTAAAAATCCTATTATTTCCGACCCTATTTTTGTGGAAGAATTATCATTGGACAATTAAATAACTGCAATAACTGCTTGATGTTATTGCCAAACTACCCTTGACCCTCCATTAAATTTGTTTGGACGAGTTTTTTGTTTTTTAGAATTCAATTCCAATGGCAGACAAGAAGAAGAAAACAAAAATCGACAAAGTAAGAAAAAATAAATGTATTTTACATTAATATAATCAAATAATGTTTCTGAAAAAGAATAATTTACTGTCTTACCATTGAAACTGAAACAGGTTGTGGTTGCAGAATTCAAAGTTTCCATGCATTGTAATGCATGTGAAAGAAGTGTAGCCAAAGCCATTTCAAGAATCAAAGGTTGTCTTCCTCCCATATCTTTCTCTATGTTTACGTATAAGCATTCCAATGAGATTCTCGTATATGGACGCATGATATGACCATCCACTAAAATCACGACATTTCGAATGTTGGTTGGGTTGGGGGCATACCTAGTGTCCTGGCTTCGAGGTGTCGATCGAGATGTCGTGATTTGAGTGGATTGTCCAATTATTTTAAATATTTGTTTCATTGACATTTTTGAATATTTCTATTTCTATATTCTTTTCTCCTTTGGACGCGGTTTGTAGTAATGAACATAATGGAGTAGCGAAAACGATAAATGTTAAGGACCTAAAATTTACCGGGAATAGAGCTGATCCGTCGAAATCTTTGAAATGATTGAACAGGAGTGGAGAAGTTTGTGACTGACATGAGAAGTCACAAAGTGGTAGTGACAGGGAAGATCAATCCACATAAAGTAATGAAGAAAGTGAAGAAGAAGACTGGGAAGAAAGTGGAAATTGTTGATATTGACAAAGAAGATGGGAAGAAAGAAGAAGGGGATTTAGCACTTGAAGAAAATGAAAAACAAATTACAAATTCTTTGATTTTCAATCGCTATTGTGAGGATAGTGAACTCCATATGATGTTTAGCGATGAGAACGCAAATGCATGTTCTATTATGTAAATATATTATACTGTCCGATGACGTTCAATACTCTGCATACCAAATATGCACTAATGGGTCAATTGAAACAAAGAAAATGAATTTATGGAGTCGACCCTCAACAAAGAAATGGTCTTGCCTAGGGGCAAAAGACTTTTGGCCGTTAAGACCACTAAATTGTCATTATTTACTCCTTCTGTCCGACTTGCATGTGTTAAACATGTCGTTAGCATTCATTATAAGTTAGGATCGAAATCCTATATAAGAATTAATTACAACCAACTCAGACAAAGTGAATTCAAAATTGTCTTTCATTCTAAAGCATTACTTATATTCATACATTCGATATTCGTCCCGATGCCTTGTCAAATGAATAAAAATAACTAGAATATGGGAAACTGTTATGTAAGAATACACAGAAACTGAAGCTATACACAAGGAACAGACAGAAACTATGCCATAAAAGGTTTAATGGCAATGACAAATCCAGTCTAAGCATTCAAACACGTGTTAAAATTTGTGTATGATTTTGGGTTGTTGGAAACGCTGATATTCTTTGTATTTTTGGGACCCATAAACATAGACATTTGTGATTTGGAGTTTCTCGTATTTTCTTGATTTTTTCCTTGGATCCTAGATTTGAGATTTATAGATTCTGAACTCCCAATGTTCACAACTTTGTTTAATGTTTTAACTAAGAAAGTGTTCTTAATCTCATATGAACTTATAGTAGAATGATATTGGAGCAAAAAAGGAGCGACGGCGTTGACACAAGAATTAGCGAAACATATCGAAATTGAAGACGAAGAAAGTTAGAGTTTATACTGCACTTATTGTTTCTTTATGTGAACTGAGTTGAAGTCGAATTTTGTAAAAAATCTACATGAGGTGCTCCTCCAAATTAGAATAAGAAGTTGGACGAAACCATATGCAAGCACCAACAGCTCCAACTAAATTGAATGCGAATAGAGGTGAACATCGTTCGGATCGTCCAGTTTCGAGTGGAATTGAACCGAACCAAGAACCCATGATAATCTTATAAATGGAACTATTGGTTCCAAATTTAATTATGGAATCAAACGAAATCGTAAATCAATGAGATCTTATTAATAAAATTATTTATTTCAATTTAGTTATGGAACGGAACCGAACCATTAGATAATTTCATAATTAAAATTTAACAAGAGAATTTACTTGACTAAAGATCCATTAATGACTATACCGAACAATTTAAATGTTCAGTTTATTTTGGGTTTTTGATTATGGGTACCAGAACCGGAAATTGAACTAAATAGGGTAGTTCTTTTGCTAATTACAAGTTTGAGGCATTACTTCACTATCTATACTGAATGTCTTTTTCAAAGTGGAAGAATTTCAATCTCAATTCAAAATGGTCGAAATCTAAGATGGCACATCTACTATCTGCTGCAGACCGATATGGATTTGAAAGACTCGAGTTACTTTGTGAGGCTAGAATTAGAGAACATGTTGCCATCAAAACACTGTAATAGCCTCTAGTTCGCTTTCGCAAAGCAGCGCAATTATTCTCAACTGAAGTCGGTGTTTATTGAGTTCATTGCGAAGCCTGAAAATTTAAAAGGTACACTTTCATGGCATGTGTTCTCGGTATTACTAAAATGTTCAGGACAATGTAGACAATATTTTAACTCTTTTTGTTTCTTACTACTATCCAATTCACCTTATAAGCAGCACCACCCTGCAGTTGACACGGACCTCCCGTGAGGCGCCCAAGGGTTCTAGTGCTTCAACGCAAGGCCCAAGGTAGCCTTTCCCTCATATGGCCAACAAACTTTACATTCGACAATGCGCAATACTTAGGGTATTATACTTCTACAAGCACTTTCAGTGAAATTAGGTCAAAGACACAATCATGAACTCTTGTCAGGCCACTTGGATAGGGTGAGTTCGCTAGGTACTCACCCCTTCCCCCCAAAATTATCGCCGAGCATGAATGAGCTTTCTCTGGATTCTTAGTCTTAGAAGCAACTTGGAACATGTAATTTAAGGTTTTGGTCTAGATCTTGGAGTTCTATGTCGTATTTCTATATTATAAAGATAGATCTCTATGTCATGCTGAGTTAACAGTTCCCTCACACAACTAATATTTCCAAAAAATTTCGTAGACCTCATGAAAAATATGAAGCCAATTCCGCCACTCAGTTGGGTTTCATTGCTACATGTACTGGAAGACGTTAAGTAACTACATCATTAGCAACTATGTTTGAAAATCTTTCATTTCCTTTGATTAAAAACTTAATATCGAGTCTTGATTGGATTCAGCAGTGGAAAAAACAGAAGGATTCGAGCACCTGACGAAGAGCTGTCCTCGATTATCACTGATTTGCTAGAATGTATAGCTAAATGGGTCAAATGTTCAGACATTTCTATGGACATAGTGAAACTACCCTTGGATTGCAGTGATTCAAAAAGGAGGGTAAGGCAAAGATCATAGCAATCTCATTGTGAATTCTGTAATACAAACAGGAATTGAGATAGAAATATGATTTAAATCCTTTTGCCACTCCGGTCGGTGCATTTACAGCATCCAGTTTCAGGTCGGCTTTATGATAATGCATCACAACTTCGCAAAATTCACAACCTTCCAATCTTCATTTCAGTTAGGGATTACTAAAGAGAAATGTAATAATACACAGAGGAAAAACAAGAAGCATACGAGTATAGAAAGACTAGAGAACCACATTTTCATACAATTTCAAAGTAAAAGTTATCGTCCAATAAACGTTTTAGTAGTTATACAACTACGGGAACGTTATAATAATACAACGAAAGCAGCAACATGGTTGATACAGCAAAACCTTATCTCAGACTATGAAAAGTCATTGCTGTGTCCAACCCAAGTTCACTTGGTCGCAAATGATACAGGCACATGTACACGAGATCAGCCTTTTTAAGTCACGGGAGTAAAGAATGTCAACGTAGAAAACAAAAACAAGTGAATGTTACCAGTTCGACGCTTCCTTAGCTTCAGATCATTCTATAAGTCTTCCACTTTGATCTTGGATAGCAGAAGAATAATCATGGATTAGAATCCATGCAGTCTTCGCATACTTGGAATCGTAGATTCATGTTAGTTGCGTATTTTGATTTTTTTTGGAGCCCTCCTGATAGGAATACAGGAATGCTAAAGTCTGTCACATAAGAGATGAATTTACAGTAGACCAATTAATCATGGAAGAGCTCGGTTATAAGCCAACCATCAAGTCATATCGATCCCAGTTGACCAGAGTCGTATCACGGAGTTAATACCACTGACTTCCTGACCCCCCTTGAGCAGCTGTTACTTTCCTAGCCATGTACATGTCAGGTTTCTGCTGGACCCCATTGGATCCTTCAGTACCATCTCCCCTTTCATTCTTACAGCCTGAGTACTTTCTTGGGTAAGATGAGCCGGGAACAATATACTGTGTTGGTATTGCTGGATTCCTAACCATTTTTCGATGTTCATTGGCCTCTGCTATGGCTGCTGCACTATTGTTGTAATGTAAAACAGAGCCAATGACCTTCCCGGGCCTTGCCACACCCCCTGCTGTGAAAACAAACAGCTATTAGAACTAAACCAAGAACTGGAAGGGCGCCTAACAAGTGCATGTGATGGCCTAGGAGATGTCTAAAATGTTGACCAAGCGTGTTTGGGTGGGCTTATTTGCTTTTTTAGTTTTTTCTAATCAAATTAGTATGGAGTTGCAGAAAATAAGCTCTGCGATTTTTAGATCAAATGTGAGAAAACCATGCATATCAACTTCTTGTATTAAATTCACCTTTTACCTAAGTAGGAGCATTTGGCGCTCTGTTCGGGTGACTAACTATTGAAAAGCTCTATTCCTTCATTTCATGGTAACATACATAGGCATTCAAACAAGAAACTCAGCAATATGTCTATTGATTACACAATAAAAGAACAGCAAAAAATGTCCATATTGAGTTTATATTCAGTGTAAATATGAAACCTGGGATGTTTTGAGTAACTTGGGGAGGAAACCTTGGAAGTCCAGACATCCGGTCCACCTGTGGCTTCTCAACTTCTTTAATGGAACATTTGGATAGATCATTTGTGATATCAGCAGAATTCTGTGTCAAATTATCCGAATGTAATACACATGGCCTGCATGAGAGAATCTTTCAGTCTCCGCTAATGGTAAAATATGTAATAACTGGCAATTCCACCTTATTCAACTGTAACACATATCAAGGATATAGAAACAGCTAAACACTGATTGAAGTTTACCTGGGCAAAGATGATGAATGCTGCCTCTCAGGTGGAGCAGTAGTCCCATTTCCGTAGTGCTCTTCCAGAGATGCAAATTGCTTCTTAAATTTGTCGACAGCACTGGGAATGAAAAGGAGGCAAAAAGATTAAAAACCATGTAGAAAAGGGCAAGATAAACACAGTAACTTGATGGTTTAGGACCCTAATTGGCAGATACGTGTGATCAAACATGCTACAAGAGTGAACTCAATGAAGCTAACTAGAAGAGGAAAAAGAAAAGACAGAGAAGCGAAGCAAAATGGGATAATCAAAAGGAGTTGCTTTAATTTCCGATGCATAGTTTAAAACAAAAATATAAATAAGTATGACATGGATCCCAATTCACCACGAATTTTGTAAACCTAATGCGAAAGTACATACAAAAAAAATTTAAAAGAAGTGTTCTACAGTATCTAGACATCTTATTATGACTCCAACTTCACTATAAATGAGAGCTTATACTTGACGGTTAAGTTCTAAAATTGTAGCTTGCTCAAACAGATTCAATGAATGATATAAATCTAGTAAAATACCAATTGAAAGAATAAGTTCAATTGAAAGTTTTTGATTCATCTATCATTATATATATTAGATCGCAGTTGATATGGCTTGCTTTGTATGTAATCACAACCATCTATGTACAGATGCTATCAGTACACAGAAATGCCTATTACATGAAGTAGGAGGACCAACTTTGTCTTCACAAGCTTAAAGTTTAGTTCTCAACCTAGTTCCAGAGAAGGAGGACATGAGATTTCAATGAGTTACCAAATGTATTGGATACTTTTGAGCATTGGTACAAAGCCACAAACCTAGAAATCCGGACCTATACATAAAATAGGAAGATCTAGAAATTCATTACAGGTAAATTATTTCCCAACATATTCCTGAAGGATGACTATAAAAAGAGATACATAAAAAGTTAATGAAATAAAATAGATATAAAAGAGAGTCGTTGCTAATAAACATGTATAATTTGTTTTCATATCATCTATTGACAACAATACCTTGGATACATGAAGCCTGTAGGTTCAGCTCCCTCTAAGAATTCTTTCAACATTTTAGGGTGATATTCAAGAATCTCTCTGTATATTAACTCTCTCACATCGTCCTTGGTTATCCTTCGTCTTTCAAACTCAAATTCCATTTTTGTCACCGGTTGTGCAGAAGGTTCTCTCTCAACTTTGGCCAGGTTCCTGAAGTATGGATCTGCAAGAGCCTGAAAGTTCACAACACCTTTTAGAGAGCAGGATTAAGATTGACAAGCTAATGTTATCACAAAACACATCTTATACCTCTTCTGCAGAAGGTCGGTCCTTAGGATCAAAGGCAAGCATCCTTTCTAATAAGCGTAAAGCAAGGGGGTCAGCATTTGGAAACTTATGAGAGAAAGGAATGGGCTTCTTCTTTCGCAAGCTGCTTAAGTATCTCCGTGCTTTTTCATTCCTTATCTGTCATAAGAATTAATAGGTGAAGAAACAATAAAAGCTAACTAAACATTTGAAGTTATGACTCTTCCCTGTATAAAATCAACTATCACAAGCACACACCCTTGCAATGGTTTCTGGTGGCGGTGTACCCAACAGATCAGTCATGAGATCTAATTGATGAACCACATTTTTTCCCGGAAAAAGAGGTTTGCCTGTCAAAAGTTCAGCAAATATGCAACCAATGCTCCATATATCAATTGCAGGTGTATACTGCAAAAAAGATAACAAATAACATGTTGGAATGAAATACTTTTTCTGCACAACGAAGGTAGGGAAATCAATTTCTTTCTACAAGTCGGTAATATGAGGAGAAAGGGAAAGCGATTTGTACCTTCGAGAAAAATGATCCACACAATTCAGGAGCCCGATACCATCTCGTTGCAACATAGTCCTACAAAAATGTTAAAAATTTGCATGACAAATATCCCTAGTTTTTTCGAGATCATGTGTTCTTCTATGCATAAAGGGCAACTGATTCAATCAGGCAAAGCAAGAAAATGAAACAGTTTGCGAGAAATTAAAGAAAAGAAACATACTGTCCAAAATATTGCCGTAGGAGTGTCATTAAAGGCTACTCTTGCCAAGCCAAAGTCACAGATCTTTAGTTTGCAGTCAGCATTTGCTAAAATGTTTTTAGGCTTCAAATCACGGTGAAAAACATTAGCTGCAGAAAAGAAAAGCATTTAAGAGAACCGATGAAACAATTGCACCTACAATTTAAGAACTATTTGCAACAAGTATATTTTAGCAGACATAATGTTTATAGAGGAGCATTAACTGTAATCCAAATATAAAAAAAGGGTCTATAAAGCAATCAAAACCTGTGTGTATGTACTTCATGCCTCGAAGAAGCTGATAAAGAAAGAATTGGTAATGTTCGGGGGTCAAATCATCATTTGCTTTAATGACCTGGTGGAGATCAGATTCCATTAGTTCGAAAACTACATATATATCCTTGAATTCCCTTCTAGAAGGAGGCAGTAAAATATGCTTGATTTCCACAATGTCTGGATGACGAAGAAGCCTAAGAAGTTTAATCTCCCGAAGTATACGTGTTGCATCAGAGACGTGCTCAAAGATGTCATTAATCTTTTTAATTGCTACTTTTTCCCCAAGATGAGTGTCATATGCAGAGCAGACAACACCATAACTACCTTTACCAATCACTTCCTCGATTCTATATCTGCTTCCTTCACCATATTGTGTGAAGAAATCTACATCCACAGACCCCTGCACTATCACGTAATGATATACCATTATATTAACATTTTGTAATTTACAATGTTGGTTAAAAAACATGTAACATGACTACAATTTAATTTAAGATATATGTCAATATCGAAAAAGTAACCATTCCCCAAACCAGTCTATATTAACATCAGAACCCAACTTCTTAATGGCTAGAAAAGCAAAGAAAAGCTTCACTATTTTCGACATCTGACTCATTTACTTTTCTTTTACTTTTACTTGTTATATATGTTAAAACCTTACAGATCCACCTTGTAACACCATTTTCCAATGAAAACTGAAAATTTTTATTTTTCAGCCTAGGTAGAGACACGATGGGAACCCATTTTTTAACTTTCTCTACTAAACTTAATCCTTTACAAAATCCAATTTAACAATATTCTTCACGGCCTAGCAATGCAAAGAAAAAATAAAGATGGCAAAACTTGGTCAATCATTAAAATTTAGAAAAGATTTGAATAATTTCTCACCAAAGTCAATGCACCTATAATGTTGCTAAAATCAGTGATCTAAGAATGTCCTCAAGGGAAAAAGCTCAGTGAAAAAACCTGCAACCAGACAACTAAACCATAGAACTACCTAACAAACTTACAACAAATACACATCTATTCCCTAATTCGCTGCAATTCTTACATCCAAAGGGAAAAAAATTCAATCCTGATATCTGAAAATTACAAATCTAATCTTCAAATAAAATGATTTTTTTCTAGTGGGATCTAAGCTTGAAAATTAAGTACAAACGTCAGGAATCCCAACTATTATTCCTAACTTACATTGAGAAACTATTCCCATAATACAAAATAGCACTTACATTTATATTAGATACTACGTGAATAATTTAAGAATTAATACCTTTTTTCTCTGATCAGGCTGCATATTTATCCAGAAAGCATCTAAACAATGAATCAATATTAGCAATCAACAAAGGTTAGATCGAAACACTGCCACAAATGTTGACTTTCCAACTCAAGACTCAAACTTTTTGGATCAAAAAGACCTATGAAACTTTAGAAACCCTAAACTAGATAAATTTAAACAAAACCCAGAGATCAATTTCAAGTTAGAGCCTTCGATTTGATGCCAAGCACAAAAGAGATGGTTCAAGAAATGTAAACAACTTATTTTTATAATTATAAATGGAATCTTTGATGGGTTACAGAACAACGAGTTAAAAGATTTTCCAAAAATATAGCTGGAAAATGGGATTTTTCCTATATATTTGGCGATGAAATCTAGCCTAAACGTTCATCCAAAAACGGAATGAGAAGTTGGAGAGAGAGAGAGACAGAGACAGAGACAGAGACAGAGCATGTATGTATGGCTATAGCTTTAGATCTAGAGAGAGAGAGATGGGAGAACTTTGTGTGGATTGCTTCTTCAACTTGAGGAGGAAAAAAATGGCTAAAGAAAAAAAAAATCTAAATTCTTATAATATATAAACACCAGAAAATGATTTGTTCATAAAAAAAACTCTAAATCCTTATAATATATATTTTTTAAAATGTGTTGTTAAAAAGCAATAAAAATTAATAATTTTACGTGTAAAATTATTTTATAAAAAAATTTATGATTGAAAATAGATTTGAAGAAAAAGAAAATCTATTAAAAATTTAAATGGGAGCTAATTACTTTTTGAAGTCTTTATTCTACAAGTTTATCCAATTTTTTAATATTTTCATGATAATTATAGCAAGTCAAAGTCTTTCCTAATTACAGCTTTTTAAGACCGTGTTAGGCTAAGCTTGGAACCTTTCTTATAAGTGAAAAGGAAGTTTCCAAACAAATAAATTATTTTGCATTAACGGTCCGTTTGATTGGAAAGGTGGAAAATGAGTGGAAAGAAAATGAATTTCAGGGAAAGTAATTGCCTAGAACTTGTTTTCCAGGGAATTGTTAATTAGTGTGTTTGATTGGTATAATTTTCCACCTGGAAATTTTTTGAAATTTTGGATCTTTATGTTCACGTTTGGCTTTATTTCACATGAAAATTGTCCATTAAAGT
>CAIGRP010003785.1:0-33778 GCA_903798385.1 Fraxinus cuspidata
ACATAATTATTTGGCTCAAATAAGTTAAGAATTTAAAATATATTTCATTTTAATCCTCATATTTTTTTAAATAATAAAAAAATACACTATACAAAACAAATATAAATTTATTCTAAATTTCCGAGGTGTTACAATTTTGGTTTCAAAAGGAAGTTTTCAGCCTTGCAACGACTGAACTGGCGGGTTATTCTTGCTTCATCTTTGGCCCTCCAAACCTTTAGGTTACAAAACTGGTCCTTGAGTCCTCCAATTGGTCCATCAATTCCTTTTTTGTTCAGATGACTTCCATTGTCATCCATCTCTTCATGATTAATCTTCTTGTATTTCTCGATGTAAGCAAGTTACTAGGGTGTAGTCTTTATGCTAAAACTCTATTGGTTGTCGTCGACCCTCAAGATTATCTCAAAATTTTCCAAATCTAACATCGGTGCACGTCACGTTCTGAATCCACCATGGTGATTCAGGATAGATCATGTCAATTGGTATCGGAGCAAGTAAAATCACCATAACAAGTTATATACTACGAAAATAGATTAGCATTAGTACAGAGTGGGCAAAATAACCATACAAGGTTATATAATATGGAAACAGATTCACATAAGTGTAGAGTAGGATAAAATCACATGGATACTTTCTGGGTTTAAAACTAACTTCAGATATACTGAAATATTTAATATTGATATAATATGCCATGAAATGATTTAATAAAACTAAATTTAACTTTGAAAAGCATTACTCATTTATGAAAAGTCATTTTATTCTGAAAATCATGTTTTCAACTTAACTTTTTGAAATAAGTAACTTTTACAACTTATATACTTTATTATAGCTCTATAATAAATGAACATTTAATACAAAATTAATTAACTACTATCAATTAAATAAATGCATGTCCAGTCATCGAGATAGGTCTTCCTAAGATTATCGGCATATCTTGATTTTCTCTTACATATCCCGGGAAGATGACATCTCTAACTTTGATTAGCAAATCCTCAACCACTCCCTGAGGATGCTTGATTGACTTAGCTAACTATAGGGTTATTGAAGTTGTTTAAGCTTCCCCAAATCTAATTTCCTATAAATATACGAGGCCATTAAGTAAATACTTGCTTAGAAATCAATAAAAGCATTTAAATGACGAGAATTTCCTGTAGAGTATGGTAAAGTGAAACTCTCTGGATCTTTTAACTTAGGTGGGAGTTTTTATTGTAGGATTTCAGATAATGCCAATGTTTTACGTTCTAGCAGCAGCTTTCTCTTCTTATTTAACATCTCATTAAAAACCTTACATAATTTGAAATTTTTAGGATTGCATCAATGAAAATAATGGGCATCCAAAAATCATGCGAATTGCTTTTCCATTTTATTGTTCGCAACCTTTGAGGAAATGGGATTGGAGGGATGTGTGAATTGATAGTGGTTGACGTAACTCGTGGACTGTCTGAATTTCTTCTTGATCGACTTTTGTAGTTTTTTTATATTGAACAATTTGTTCCTCGCCCATGATAGGTACCAATTCTCCTTGGTCCCTTTTCCTTTTACATTGACTTTTGGCAGCTAAACTCCACTTCTTGTTGTGATGGACTCAACAAGTTCCTCTTTTGGACGCTTTGAAGTCTTTGAGGAAATAGGGTTGTCAGCACATTAGCTTGTACATGGATAACAAACTTGATTAATGGTTTGTCGACCATTTAGCGTTGATAGCTAACTTATGTTCCAATAGGTTCTTTTCTCTGTTTCATTTGGTAGGGTACCTTTTATTGTGTTAAACAATGCAGCTGCTATCTACCTCACCTGATTTTCCAATTTTTTTTATAGAGGCCTGCTGATTTTGGAATGCAGTCCCAATATTTGTGATGTACCAAACTAGTAGATCCTCTAAAGATGACCTCTTCTTTTGTTGCCACTAAAACCTTGATGAGTTGCCTTGAATATGATTTTCCTGACCCTGATTATTATCCCATGAGAAGTTTGGATGATTTCTCCAATCTAAATTATATATGTTGAAGTAGGATTGTTCTGCTGACTTTAGAAATCTTGTGCATAACTAACCTCCTCAAGCTAAATTGTATGAATATGAGCTATGGACAACTTGTAGTAGTATGATTTGCCCTGCAGCCTTGACATACTAGTATAGGTTAGTGTACCGTTTGCACTGTTTTAGTGATGTTGTCCAGCTTATTTGTTAATATCTTCTTCTTGGCTATAAAAATGGTTACTCTATCAATATTATGAAGTCCAGCCATTTTCTTCGATGTTTCCCTGTCGGATGGCCACATATCCTAAATTTCTATTATTCTATCATAGATCTCATATGTGTTACCTATGGACATCTTCACCACTTGCTGAAGCATCAGCCATGTTACGATACTAAGAATACAAACCTAAATAAAAAAAAATGTTGACCTGGGCTTGTTTAGGAATGTTTAGATTGTGACATTTTCTAAAATTGTCCTTGAATCTTTTCCATACTTCTGGATAGCTCTCGGGATCCCTTCGCTTGAAAGTAGATATTTCATTTCTAATCTAATGAACTAGATATAGTGGAAATATTTTTCTTTGTGAATTTTTGCACTATGTCATTTTAAGAACCAATGCTCCCGATAGGTAGAGAACGTAGCCAATCTCTTGCTCTATCCTTCAAAGTGTGCGAGAATTGACGCATTCGAATTGCATCTAGTGACATTCATTCATAACTAATGACTTCACATAGTAGTAGGAAAGCTCTAACATGTTCATGAGGATTTTCAGGTTCTTATTCGAAAAAACCCCGATGTCTTGATCATTCGAAAATAGCTTGATGACATCTGTCGAAGAAGAAAGTTAGCTTGCCTAAAAGGACGATATATATGGTTGGTTGCACTGGAGCTTGAACGGGAATCACATAACCCCCTAATAATACCTCGCCATCATTGGTGATTGCTCTTGATGGAGCTGGCTAGACTAGCAAAACTGGTTGTAACTGAAGTTGGTCTTGATTTTTGTTATTTTCCATCTATGTTTTACATTCTCTCTCTAATCTCTGTTTTCTTCTACTTTGCCTAAATGTGCTTTCAATAGTAGGATCCAACTGTAAGAGCTCGATCTCATCAGGACCTTGCCTAAATTACAGTTTAGAACTTGAAAAGAAAATCAAGCAAAAGAGAGAATTAGGTATGTAATTAATAGCAAAAATTAATTGAATTTTTTTACGAATATGAAAAAATTAAATAAATTCACTTTAAACCAATTATTTCTCGACAACGGAGTCAAAAACTTGTTTGAATAAATCTTGCAAGCATATGAGATCATTAACAAGTAAAATGTGATGAGTTGAGTATCATCCCATGAAAAACAAGCTTTAAATTAAAATCTATTAATTTGTACTAAATTCGAATGTTGTAACACTAAAGATATTGATTATTTGTTCATCTAAGTTATTCTACTTCGAGTTAAATCTATTCTAAGCATGATCTGATCATATTCCTATTTCGAATTTATATGCAAAGTAATGCATTTATGACAATGAGATATTTTCATATAACAGAAAGGACCAAGTGCACTTAATCAAGGAAGATAAATTGTCGAACTGATGATCTCCACCATTGTATTTGAAGTCAACAAGGTGGACAATCCAAGAGAATGGTTCAAAGACACGAGGCTACTCTTCTTGTTTGTGATGACAATGAGATATTTTCATTAGTCGACGGTTGTTCATGGGTATCTCGACGACATCAAAAGTTATTTGTTCGGATAAAATAGTGTTTAAGATGACACTAGGTATAAAAACGTAATCCTCATCAATGTATTGCATGCTCTGGACATTTTCAAAAATTTGGTGTCTCAACCTTTACTGAGCAAAAATGGATTTAAGCTAGTATTTGAGTCTGATACATTTGTACTCACCAAACATGGCATATTTGTGGGTAAAAGTTACCTAGCCAATAGGCTATTTAAAATGAATGTAGAATATGTACATCATGATTTTGATATTAATAAGAATAAATCTTCTGCTTATGTGATTGAGTCTTCTAATTTATGGCATGATAGAATATAATATATTAACTATAATATTTTATGGAGACTAGTAAGTTTAAATTTATTCCCTTCTATTTCATTTGACCAAAATCATAGGTGTGAAATTTGTGTAGATGCTAAGTTAGTCAAAACATCATTTCATTCAATTGAAAGAGACTTAAATCCTCTAGAATTAATTCATAGTGATATGTGATTTAAAGTTTATGCAAATTAGAGGTGATAAGAAAAGTACTTTATTACTTTTATAAATGATTACACAAGATATCGTTAAATTTGTTTGATAAGAAGCAAAGACGAGAGGCCTTAGAGGCATTTATGCAATATAACAATGAGGTTGAGAATTAATTTATATTGATAATATTTAATTATTGTTATTAGGTTTTGTCTAGATCTGGAAATAAGAACAATGATATGTTTAGTCCACATTGGACATATCCCTATAAATGACTCATTTGTGATCACTAGAAATGAGAATCTACTCAATCATCGAATGAGTCACCTGAATCCCGAGTGAGAAATCTACCTTCGATTTCCAGTTCAAATTCTTTAAGGTGTTAATATATGAATTCTTAATTGAAAGATCGATCTCGGTACTTTCAGAATTGGGATGAAAAAAATTAAAGATCATATACTTACGAGGAATAAGTTAATCATTATGATGAGACCGTCACTCCGAGGTATTTTCTATAAGCATTTGAATTTGAGCTCAGTAGTCTGATGATAGAATCGTTGAACTATTGTGAATTGTGCACAACGAATTAATCTCACGAAACATGGGACCAAAGGGCTATACATGTTAGAAGGACAAAATGGTCATTTTGCTTCCAACATATTGACGGTCAAACAAAGGTTGACTTGTGGAATGATAATTGGAGGATATTGTTATTGGTTCAAAATTTGCTTCCATAGTTGTCACTTGACTCGAAAGTGCAATTTCGACTTCTTGTAGATAGAGCTGATATTAGTAAATATATCTTAATTGGTCTAAGAGTTGACCAAATTAGAAACATCTATTGGAGCTTAGGTTTTGTGAGTCCAGTTAGATTCCTTCCTTTACTCAAATATAGATGTGGGACTTGATTGACCTACTATAATAAAGTCCAAAGAGGAATCATGTAATTATGAATTTTAATTAAGTATTATAAATATGTCATTTATGGGCACATTTCTTAAGAATTAGGAATGGCCATATTCTTACATTTCCCAAAAAGGGAAGCACCTAAAGAGAGAACAAGTGGAAAGATCCAAGGGAGGAAGCTTTGGCTTGGTGTTGGAAGGCTATCAAAAGCACTTCTAAGGTTATGATTTCAACTAATGTGTGAAGATTTGAAAACAAAATTCAATAATTTCAAAGGAGATCTAAGATCTATAATATATCTAAATTTTAATCTTCAAATGGAAATTAATTTACTCTTGTGATTAAATCTAAAAAGCAACAGTTGTGCGCATTATAATTTTAAAATTTATTTGTTTGCAAACTGAATGAACTTTTCACTTGATGATATATTGATTTTAAAGCGAAAAATTGTGTAGGTATGGGCTACTAAAAAAATATATGTCCTCAATGTTCACTACAGTTTGAAGTAGATAAACATAGACAAGGTACCATGATAACTTTAAAAACTATAACGCGCAGGTAATATTTTCATATTTGAATACTGTTACACTAAAATAAGATATTTGAAAGGAATTACACTAAAATGCAGTTGTGTTACATGTTAAATGGTGTATCAATATTTTAAAGGGAAGAAAATGAAAGGGAAATCAGGAAAATTATTAATGGCGATGAGAATTTTACCTTGCCAATTGTCCGAACCTTTTACATTGGAAGCAAAGGATGCCAAAATATTTTAACAATTGGAAGATTCTCAACTTGGATAGTCGATTTCTTGGAGCCAAATTTAACACACGGTTTCATTAATTATTTTATATCAATAGACTGGTTTTTCTATTATGTGAACGTAACGAGAGTTGTTAAAGGAAAAATTTTAAGGTAAAACATTTATAAATTTTCTTATTCTCTCTATGGTTTTTACTAAGAGTGAAATATTATGTCTGTGATAAGCTTAGTTTATTATATTTTTTACGGTATTTGGGGGTTTGAGTAAGCAAGAAATTTTATGATTATGGAGTATTTTTATCTTCAACAACTAGTAGTTTTTCTTCAATATTTTTTTGAACAAAAATACTGTTGAAAAAATTAAAAAGTATCTCAATTACCAACTCTATATTCATAGTTTCTAAGATTTTCCTATAACTAAGTTTTTTCTTCCACTTCAAGTAGTTTAGCTATTAACGATTTGCAGCAAGTCAAATCTACCAGACCTAACAGCAATAAATAAATTTCTCTATTTATTAAATTCAGGCGGCTTCAATTTTTTCTGCTTAAGCTTAACTCTTCTCTAATTGATGAACATTTTGTTTTAAGTTTGAATACGTAATTCACATCAAACGGTATTGACATTTCTAGAGGGGTTATGTCATTTTCTGGATTCCCTATGTAGAAGCATGTAATCATGTGAGAATCGTGTTTAAGAATCTAACACCAGAATTAGCTTGTTCTTTTGAAATATATTGAGTATCTATTAATGTTAAGATTACTTGTTAATGATTAAATGAATAGGATGGATTCACCTCAAAAGATTTTCATTCCGGGATTTAAGTATACGGAAAATTGCACTAGTGATCTTCAACGTACTGTTTTGGCAAGTTGCATGGTTCTTTTAAAATGGAGCACATTGGTCCCTATGCTCTATTATTGTTCTATAATCGATTTCACTAACAAAAATTTTCAAATTTATGTTTAAGTGAATCTTGTCAACTTTGTGAAGTTTGATTACTTCCCAACTTAAGATAACGTTCAAAAATGTAAAATGAGACATGTTACCATAATGAATGCTTGACAATTTGAACAAAAAATGGATATTTGCTGTCACTAATAACTATTATGCAATAATAATAAGCCATGTTTGTCTACCATTAAGGTAGGAAAATGAGTTTTCGAATTTTAATTTTTGAAAAATGTGTAGTTACAAAGTAGAAAAAAATTTAAATTTACGTTTAAAATATTTTATAATGAGAATGTATAATTGAAAATGATTTTGAAAAATAAGAGTTTTAAAATATTGGACCACCGATGAAATTTTCCCTTAACCATATATACAACCTCAAATTCCTCGAAGGGGTAGATGGAATTAGGTGTGAAAAACCCAAAACTCTCCCCCACCAACATTCTATAGAAAAAATACAAATTACCTTAAAGGCATTTCCTTTATTTCATTTTTTCCCAACAAAAAAGTGGAATATTATGTGCTTAAAGTACCTCAAACTTTTAGCCAATCTTGAAGCAATGAATCTCAAACACAATCCTGAATGGATCTATTAGCAAATTCTTTAATTCTCTACTCTCTTCTAATGCTAATTCTTATCCTAAATTTTGTTCTAATATTACCAGCTGCAGCCAACACCATTTTTACCGACCATGACAACTTGGTATACAAACAATGTTCAAACCAGACTTATACAAATCTCACTCTTCCTCACTCCTCAGTACTTTCCACAAATTTTCAAAATCTCATCCAATCCTCCCACTCTAAGTTCTACGAAACCAGCATTTACAATGATCATACGGGTCCGCTTTCAGTTCGGTTCCAGTGCAGAAATGATATTAGCCAATCCGAGTGCAAAAACTGCATGAAAAACTTCCCAGAACTGTCAAAAAATCTGTGCGGCTCAAAGATACCAGCCCGAATCCAGCTTTCAGGTTGCTACATCCACTATCAGCCTGATGGAGTCGAAACATCTCCAGTTCAACTCCTACACAAAAGTTGCAGCAAACACAAAGTGAAAAAACGAAGATTTGAAGAAGTGAAAGACGAAGCATTTGCAGCACTGGAAAGTGGGGTTTTGAGTGGCAGTGGATTTTACGAGACGACGTATGAATTTATCCATGTGATAGCGCAGTGTGAAGAAAGCTTGGGGGCCTGTGACTGTGGGGAATGCGTGAGCAGCGCTGTGCAAATAGCTGAGGAAGAATGTAAATATTCTATTTCTGGGGAAGCATATTTGGATAGCTGCTTCATCAGCTATAAATACCATGGAGATGAGTTTGGCGGCTACTCGTACGAAGGTAAAATTCAAATAAATAAACATCTTTTCTCTTTAACGATTCATGCTTTTAGTCAAGGTAGTTCAACTTGATATAAAATAATATTACATGCAAATTAAAAAAATTTCTTTATTTTAACCACATATTCTCCGTCAATTTCCTATTTCAAAATACATTTTTTAAAAATAATGGGGCTCAAACACCCCCTAAATTCAAGTTTCATCGTCACTTATTTTCAAAAAATAGTTCACGTATGAGACCTTTTATAAAAAAGAAATGAATATAGTCAGCATGTTAAACATAAAATTAATTAACTTTAATTTGTGCCAAATAGAAGTTACTTTTTATGTTAGTTACTCAATTAGTCTCGAAACTGAACCTAAAGTCACAATCATACATAAATGTTAACAACTGATGTGTTTGTGTTTTCAACGTAAATATGTTATAACGTAATCATTTAGCAAGTCTTAAAATTTAAAAATGATCAATCGTGTTTAAAGATCAATGGTTAGTCATTCGACACAATGCACTCTATTCATCCCTAGTTTCAAGATTTTGTAGCCACAATACTATTATGGGTGGCATAGCCGTGGCTAACTGAAAATTGGGATGTAAAGTTCGTAACAGAAGTAAATGGAGTTAGTAATATTGAAAGTAAATTTAATATTAATTTTCTAATAAGAACTTACTAAAGCTTGGTGATTTCATTGGGATTTCACTCGTGACAATAAAAAAATGAGCTTAACACACTTCTCTTTTGAGAAAATTTAGCAACCTATCTTTGGCACTAAAATTAAGTAATTTACTAGTGTTTACTTAAATACTTATCATGCTATAAATTATTCAAGATTCGTTTGACACCAATAAAGCATTAAAAAAAAAAAAAATCTTTGTGTTAAATACTATGCCGAGCCACCTCATTTAAAGTTTAAACTTTTAGAGATACTATACATTTATTTATTTAAATTACATTTTTTTTTATTCCATCATGGATTAAGTCATATTCAAATGTATTTTTTCACCAAAAATTTAATGTTGGACAATTTCAATGATTGACTGGCAAATGAGACTTGAATTCAGTATATTGATTCATATCTTATTTGAAAATTTAAATTATTAAGCATGGAACAAACTTATTAAGTTAAGTATGACTCAGGCATAAATAACAATCTATTAAAACTCCAAAACTTATTCTTTTTAATAAAATATTAAGTATTCTTATTAAATAAGAACGTCTTTTTTGACAGATGACAAGGAAATGGACGGCAGTTCAACAAAATTAATAGCAATTGTTCTTGGTGGGATAACTGCTTTATCATTGGGAGCTGCATTTTTTTATTTCACGAGATCTTGTGGAAAGAAAAAGGATGGTAAGTGTATCCAATTTCATTAGAACATTATGATTTTTAATGCCATTGCTTTCTGATTAATATATCTTCACTTTTTTGTTGCTTATTGAGAGATGAACCTTTTGTTTTTTGGCAGATTGGTGAAGAAATAAAGATTAGGTTTGACTTATTTCATTAATTGATAATTCTTGGTGGAAGACTGAGTGAAGAAGGAAGTACAACTCGGAGTTGTCAATTATATTATTTATATAAGAATGAGGAATAAATTCAAGAAATTTTCGATACACATATTCAATTATTCAGGACTTGTTAATTTAGCATTTGTCATATGTAAGAGAAAATATTATGAATAAAACTGTCATTGTGCTAATCTTGCTTGATAGCGCTGTTACTGTATTAAGGAGGTTATGTATGATTAATTACCTAGCCCTTGTTTGGGCTCCATTTTAATAAGATTTTGAAAAATATATATTTTGAAATAATAATTTTTTTTTTTTGAGAATATGTGTTTAAAAAAGAAGCAAAAATTTTGAATTTACGTGATTAATATTATTTTATTAAAAAATGTGTAGTTAAAAACAAGAAAGAAAAATATATTAAAATTAAAATGGAGCCCAAACAAGAACTTAATGATTTCTTTCAAAGAATTGTATGTAAAAGTGTTCTTGGACTAACGCCAATTTAGCCCAAAAGGGCTATGATGAGATGGACCTTTTTTTAAGTTCCAGGTCCAGCCAGTTAGTTGCTATTGCCCAATAACATCACCGTTTGGCCCAAAACCCGAATACAATACATTCGCTTAAAATTGATTTTCTGGTTGACACTTTTAGTTGTTTGGGAATTATATAAGTTGCTAGTTGCTCTAAACTGTGCTCAAAATCGTTGATCTCAATCCCAGATCAACGGTGATGGCTAAGGGTATAAATATAACTCTTATAGATTTTCTTTAATGTGTGAGGCGAGGGTTTTCTCTCTTCAACTTATGTTCGTCTTCTCCTTTCATCATCAAGCTCTAGTTGGTTGTTGTGCTTGTGTTTTCTGAGTGAATCCGATGAGAATCTCTGTGATTCTTTGAGAAGAATAAGTAAAGATTTAGGTTGAATTTTTTGGTCCATTGAAGCAGCTTCAACGTGCCTTTGTTATGAGGCTAGTTGTCACCATCTTTGGACCTTCATTAGTTAACTGACTATGAAAAATTAATTTTTATAGTTAGTTTTGGTGGGTTATTTTTAATTTATTGCAACTAGAGACCTCTGGTGGATTATTTTTTAATTTCAGTTAGTACCAGGGGCGGATCCAGCACCTGGTCAGCCCCCGCGGCCGCCCGTGCTGGATCCGTCGGGAGCTTCAGTTCAGTTAGGCGCCTCGCCGTCTGCCGGAAAATGAAGCAGCAGCCTAGAATTTTTTTTTTCCCTTTGTTAGACATTGTTGGGCAATTTGTTTGGTATTTAAAAAAAAAGAAGGCCCAAATGAATGGGCCCAATCAATTAGCCAAAACCTATTAGCCAACAACCCATTAGCCACCACAAGTCCACAATCAATTTTTAAAATTGAAAACGGCAGAGAAGAGGAGGGAGACGACCGCGCCACTGCGCTATGCCTGTGGACCTGCTAGCTGCTACTTGTGACGCCTCCGACGGCCAATTTTGACGAAACAATGGTGGTCGGTGGACTTGGTGTCGGTGAACGGTAAGCGGCTTTCACTTTCCGTTCGGTTTCTACCTCTTTCAATCTCTGTTATTTTTTTTTTTTTTTTTTTTTTTTTTTTGTTTTGTTTTTTTTTTTGTGAATTTTTTTTTTTTGTTTTATGAGAAATGAGAATTTATGTTGAATTATTGTCTGAGACTGAAACTATGACTTATAATTTTGATTTGTGATTTGTAAACTGTGAACAGTGATTTGGAAAATTAGGTTTTTAGGAAATTAGGTATAAGTGGAAAAAATTAATGGAGATGTGTCCACCGTTTTTAAATCAATTTTAATTGAAAAATTCTATTGAAATATAATTTTCGGCTATTACGATAGTTGATTGTCAACGATTATCGGTCATCGGTTTCCGCCCTAGCTGAACTACGATGCTAGATTCGCCCTTGAGTACTGGTGCTGTATTTGGTGGTTAATGCTCAATAGCACCACTCTGGTTTGATATTCTAGACCCTAATTTAACTCTACGACTATAGCTTTTGCTATTTTATGTTATAACTATGCTCTACTGTGAAATAGTTACTTTGTGCCACTTTCGCATGCACTCTTATAAATTGTACATCTTAGTTATACCTTATTCTGATGATTGAAATGCTTTTCAAGTTGAGCCTTGACTTGGGAACCTAATTCTCACGGAACTCTAGTAAATTTGAACATATTTTTTTTATCATTGTATGACCTAAAATGATATTGATCTGCTTAGTCTAAATTGATAATATTTTGTTTCTTGTATCGTTATTTTAATTAGAATTTTGTTAGAGATCTACAACCGATCCTCATTAAATGTTGTTGTTTGATCACCTTTCAAATATTTTGGGTAGTCCTCAAAAAAATTTCAAGGGGGCTTGTCCTTTGCAAAAGAATATTTAATTTGTGTTTCGAGGTTTTTATGAAAATGATTGGAACTGCTTTTGAATTTGGGGTGTCTTATGGGATGGTGCCTTTCCCATTTGGCGACAAAAAATAAGGGGGTTCTTGTACAATAAAAGTTTTCAAAAGTAATAATTGGAGAATTTCTTGAAACTAAGATTGCTGATCAGAAAGATGAATTCGATGAACTTGTCTATACTTCTATAATACTGCATTTGTCTGATCAAGTATTGAGAAAAACAGTGAAGTTAGATAATACTATGGCCATGTGGGATAAATTTGAAGAATTTTATTTGATTAAGTCAAGGCTGGGAAATTCATGTGCGATATACTTTGATTTATCTTTGACTTTAGCTATGAAACCCACAATTCGATTGAAACCCGAACCCAAGAAAGCCAAAGATCAATCAAAGTTTTGGATTTGATTTGAAAACACAAACCAAAACAACCAACAATTCACAAACGACTTGTCGACCCTTTTGATTGCAATATTTGAGAATCTCACCCAATTGATTTGAATGCCATAAGAAATAATATTGATAAGTTCATAAGTTTGTCCAACGAAGAACAATGGCTTTGAAAGCCTCTAGACTAATTCTCAATAATGTATATTATTTTCAATGAAAAATAATGGAACTATTTATGCAACTCCTAAAACCCTGGTATATCACGGAAATAAATCCTAAAGATGACAAAAGATACCAAAATATAGAGTTTGAAACAAAACATGATTCTTTCAAAAGTGAAAAAATCTTGCTGCCGGATTTAACTATGCGGCCGCATAGTTATACTCAATGCGGTCACATAGTAGCTTCAACTTGGCCTCTATTATTCTCAGATGCAAGGCATGCGACCACATGCCTGGTTCAACTATGCGGTTGCATAGTTGAACTCCGCCACCTCCTCGTGCGTTGATTGAATCATGTTGATCCATTTGGTTCTCCGTCCATGCCCAACATGAAATTTGTCCATTTGCTCATCATGGTCAATGTTTTGTCCATCATGCCTTGAACAAGTAACACATTTCTTCTTTGACCCGCTTCGCTCGCGACCTAGTCATTGGACCTCTTTTGATAATCAAATGATCTTTTCTCGGGCTTGTGTTCGTTGCATATACTACCTTGGATCACATCATCACATCCCTCTTCAAAAGGATTCATCCTCAAATATGTACCTGTATCAAAGAAAGAGAGATCATATACATTAAAAGTTGCTGAAACATTGTATTTACCATGAAGATCCAATTTATAAGCATTATCATTAATCTTTTCAAGAACTTGGAACGGTCCATCTCCCTGTGGTTGTAAATTGGATTTCCTCTGCTTTGGAAAATGTTCATTTCTCAAGTGTACCCAAACACAATCACCGGGTTCAAATGTACCTTGTTCTTGCTTTCAATTTGCAATCGTACCTTCTCATGGAGTGATTTTACCAGCTTGGCTTTCTTCTTCCCATCTAAACTACCACATTCATTCATAGGTAAAGGGATTAAATCCATTGGCGTTAGCGGATTAAAACCATAAAGAATTTCAAATGGTGAAGATGAAGTAGTAGAGTGTATAGCCATATTGTATGCAAACTCAATGAAAGGTAAGCATTCTTTCTAACCTTTCAAATCTTTATTAACCACAGTGCGCAACAATTGAATCATGGTCCTATTGATTACTTCGGTTTATCCATCAGTTTGTGGGTGACATGTAGTAGAAAATAACAATTTTGTGCCTAACTTACCCCCACAAAACCAGCCAAAAATGACTATGAAACTTGACAACTCTATCCGACACTATACTCTTTGGGACCCCTTGTAAACGCACTATTTGTTTAAAGAATAAGTCAGCAATATTAGTGGCATTGTCGGTGTTATGACATGAAATGAAATGTACCATCTTGCTAAACCTATTAACCACTAAAAATATGGAATCATGTCTCCTTTTAGTCCTAGGAAAACCCAAAACAAAGTCCATAGAAATATCAATCCAAGGTTCACTAGGAACGGGTAAAGGTGTATACAATCCTTGGGGTAGAAACTTAGATTTAGCATGTTTACGATTTATGCATCAATCACAAATTCGTTCTACATCAATTTTTATTTTAGACCAATAAAAATGTTTCCTTAACATCTCTAAGGTCTTTGTAACCCCGAAGTGACCCATTAGACCCCCACTGTGTGCTTCTCTTATCAACAATTCTTGCATAGAATCATTAGGAACACATAGGTTATTTTACTAAAACAAATACCCCTCATGCCTAAAAAATTTATCTACCGTCCCTTTATTACATGATTCGTATATACCGAAAAAATCTAGATCATTAACATACATACCCTTAATGTATTCAAAACGAAGCAATTTCGCACTTAAAGAAGTTAGAAGTACATACATTTGAGACAACGCACCCGCCACCATATTTTTCTTACCTTGTTTGTACCAGCTGACATAAAGAAACGTCTCGATAAATTCCATCCACCTTGTATGCCTTTTGTTCACTTACCTTGACCTCGCAAATGCTTCAATGACTCATGGTTACTGTGAATCACGAGCTCCCTTGGCCATAGGTAATGCTGTCATGTCTCTAAGGTTCGAACAAGTGAATATAACTCCTTGTCATATGTAGGATAGTTGAGCACTGCTCCACTTAGTTTTTCATTGAAATAAACTATCAGCTTCCTATCCTGCATCAAAACTGCTCTAATACCTATACCTGATGCAACACACTCAATCTCGAAAGTTTTATTAAAGTTAGGTAGTGCTAAAATCGGTTCTTTACACATCCTATCCTTAATAGTGTTGAATGCATGCTCTTGTGCATCTCCCTATTTAAATCCTACACTCTTCTTAACAATTTCAGTGGTGTAGCAAGTGTGCTAAAATTCTTTACAAATCGTCTATAAAAACTAGCCAAACCATGAAAACTTCTTACCTCGGTTATACTTTTAGGTGTTGGTCATTCTTTAATAGCTTTTATTTTCTCTTCATTTACTTCTATCCCTTTAGCACTCACCACATATCCTAGAAAGACAACTTTCTCCGTGCAAAATGTACACTTCTTATAATTAGCACAAAGTTGTTATTTTCTTAAAACCACAAGCACACATCTTACAGGTTCCATATATTCATTAAGGTCCTTACTATAGATTAAAATGTCATCAAAGTAGACCACAACAAACTTTCCTATAAATGCACGTAAAACATGATTCATTAAACGCCTGAAAGTATTCGGTGCATTAGTGAGTCCAAACGGAATAACCAGCCATTCATACAATCCATATTTAGTTTTAAAAGTGACTTTCCATTATCACATTCTCTCTTTCGAATTTGATGGTAACCACTCTTAAGGTCAATTTTGCTAAATATGTAAGCACCAAATAATTCGTTCAACATATTATCTAACCTAGGAATAGGATGACGATACTTTATCATTATGTTGTTGATGGCCCTACAATCCACGTACATTCTCCAAGTTCCATCTTTCTTTGGCACAAGTAACACTGGTATGGCGCGTGGACTTATGCTTTCCCTTACATACCCCTTATTCATCAACTTCGATAAGCTGGTCGATTTAGGATGACTGCTCGGGTACAACAATAATTTGGTGTTCTATGCCTCGAATGGGTGGTAATCCACTAAACACGTCCTCCGAGAATACATTTCCAAATTCTCACAATAAAGAGATAACCAAACTAAGGAGGGATGGGTTAGATTCCTCAAAATTGAGGAGTGACTCTTTGTAGACCAACAAAATCATTTGTTGCCTCTCAACTGTCGCTTTCTTCAACTTATCCCCTTTTGCAAAGAAATTCTTTTTCAGCTTTTCTCTCCTCTTCTTTCCTCTCATGTGACTTTTTCTCTCTTTCTCTTTTTTAGCCACCTCACTATTTTATCTCTTTCTCCAGTTCTTTCCATCTCTTTTCTTTCTCATTTTTCAATTTGATTTGGTCTTCATACAACCGGTGTTAGCGGTGCAAGTGTGATAGATTTTCCACCCTTGACAAAGTTGTACCTATTTTTATACCCTTCATGTATCACATTCCTAACGTATTGCAATGGTCTCCCCAACAAGATGTGACCCGCATGCATAAGTACTACATCACATAGTACTTCGTCATGATAACTATCAATTGTAAAATTTATTAACACCCTTCTATTCACCACAACTTCATTCATTTAACCATTGTAGTTTATAGGGTTTAGGGTGTTTTAACAGAGTTAGTCCCAATTTCTCCACCAGAACAGTGCTAGTTACATTGGTACAACTTCCACCACCAATGATCATGCTACGTACCTTATTATTGATGTGGCACTGTGTATGGAGAATGTTTTCTCTTTGCTGCTCCAATCATTCGTCTTGATTTGAGTATTAAGAGCTCGTCTCAGCTCGTCAACAGCACACTCTACATTTTCTCCATCACTGGCCTCCTCCAATTCTGGCATACCTTCATAATCAGTTTCACTTCTGCTCACCATCTCTCCATTATCCTGTAAAATCATTGCCCTCTTATTTTGTCATTGAGAAGCGATGTGCCTCGACCCCAAACACCTAAAGCATTTCATGTTTCGACTCCTTGATGGCTAGGATTCCACTTTCTTGCTAGCATTTTCTTCTTTTCCCCTCGGAATTTTAGCTCTATCCTTAGAAACAACCCCATCCCTTTTCTTTTTGTCCACTTTGGTTTCCAAGATAAATTAGGACCCGAAGAACCCATTGTAATTTTAGTTGTCCCATTTCTCTTCAATTGTCTTTCCACCTTCATAGCCATGTGTAGCATATTTTCTAATTCCATATAGTGTTGTAATTCAACCACATTAGCTATGTCTTTGTTCAAATCATTCAAAAATCGGGCCATGGTGTCCTCCCGATCCTCCTCTACATCCACCCTAATCATCAACATCTCCATCTCTTTATGATAGTCCTCCAAACTTCTAGATCCTTGGTAGAGGCTTTTTAGTTTTTGATGAAGCTCCTGATAGTAGTGATTATGCACGAACCTCTTCTGTATAATAGCTTTAAAATCCTCCCATATAATGATATGTCTCTCCCGATTTATCCTCCTTGATGCCATCGCTTGATCCCACCAAGTGATTACATAGTCGGTGAATTCAATGATTGCTATCTTAACCTTCTTCTCTTCAGAATCCCATTCTAGGAAAGCCTTTGGATCACTCCTACCCTCGAATGACGGAATCGACATTTTTATGTTGCACATACTCCTATCTACCTCATCTCCAACCAATTTCATACCCCTTCATTCAGGCCTAACTCTTCTACTCCTTATCATACCCATTTCAGCCTCGATTAACGTATCCCCATCCACATCACTATTGTATTCTTCACGAAGTTCCACCCTAGACTCTCTCCTAACCTGACTCCATAAATTGGGTGCTCCCCTATGTAAATTGGCGAGTATCGTGTCTTGCATTTCCATCCATGCCTTCTGCCTATCTATTCTATCCCTCACATCTTCAAATAATCGCTCAAACCACTATATCACCTCATCCGACATATTAGTTTGATTGTCATTTCTGCTTGATGTTGATTCATCCTTGTCATACATCCTAAATCTAGACCTCACATATTTTCGCTCAACTATCACTCAAATTTTAGCTTTTACCCTCTATTAGTCTCACCACTCTACATTTTCCACTTATTGCTTTTGGCCAAGTGCTTCAAAGGACAAATTGAACTCAACTAGGAGTTATTCTCGTAGAATACAAATTGGGATTTGAGTGAGATTTGCAATTTAAAAGCCCAAGAAAGAATAGGATAATTGGAACGGAAAACTAATTTGATTCAAGAAAGTGTTTCTTGAATTCAACACAATAGGAATTTGTAATCCCCGGTAATTTTCGAGATAAATTAGAATGAAGTTTTTTTTAAAATTTCGAAAAAAATTTACCCGAAATTCAACTACGATGCCGACAAAAGAAACGGAAGTTGATTTGGACACTAAATGAGTCCAAAAACAACTTCTGAATTTTTTGCGAAACTTTTACAGATCAAAATCTAAATACGAAAAACACGAAGAACGATAGAAAAAGGAAACACAAGACCCAACAAAAAGGAAAAGGGATATAACCTTGATTTGTTGGAGTCTAAGCTCTGATACCAATCGATGTGAACCCACGTAGCTACGAAACCCACAATTCAATTGAAACCCGAACCCAAGAAAGCCAAAGATAATTCAAAGATTTAGATTTGATTCGAAAACATGAACCAAAACAACCAATAATTCACAAAAGACTTGTCGACTCTTTTAATTGCAATATTTGAGAATCTCACCCGATTGATTTGAGCACCACAAGAAATAATATCAATAAGTTCACAAGTTTGTCCAACAAAGAATAATGGCTTTGAAAGCAAATTGTCTCTCGATTAATTCTGAATAATGCATATTATTTTCAATGAAAAATAATGAAACTATTTATACCAAATCCTAAACCATAGTTTACCGCAGAAATATATCCTAAAGATGACAACAGCTACCAAAATATAGAGTTTGAAACAAAACAGGATTCTTTCCAAAAGTGCAAAAATCTTGCTGCCGTATTTAACTATGCGGCCGCATAGTCATACTAAATGCGGTCGCATAGTAGCTTCAATTTGGCCTCTATTATTCTTGGATGGTCGCATGCCTGGTTCAACTATGTGGTCACATAGTTGAACTTTGCCAACTCCTCGTCTATTGCTTGAATCATGTTGATCCATTTGGTTTTTCTGTCCATGCCCAACATGAAATTTATCCATTTGCTCGCCGCGGTCAATGTTTCATCCACCATGCCTTGAACAAGTAACCACATTGCTTATTTGACACGCTTTGCTCGCGACCTAGTCATTGTACCTCATTCGATAATCAACGGATCTTTTCTCAGGCTTGTGTTTGTTGCATTGCTACCTTGGCTTAGATCAAGCCATTTTCAGATCCTTGAACGTAAATACTTGTGCATCTCTCAATTTAGGTTACTGCGGGCGATCCGAAATAAATTATCCGATAAATAACTTAAATTGAAAATGCAAAAGAATTTGTAATTGGGGAAAGCCTTTAATTAATTAATTGCCTGGACTGGATTGATGTTTATGGTGCTATGAGCCATAAACATGAAATTGCCGACTGGAGGGAGGAACCAAGTTTGGAAATTGAACTCATTTGGAATGATTGATTAATTGGTATTTGGTGGGTAAATGGTAATGGATTTGATAATTGGGCCTAATTTATTTAAAAAACAAGAGGCCCAATACTTTTTTTAAAAAGGGGCCCAAAGTCCAAATGCCCAAACCCATGTTTCATTATCAAGGACGGCTTCACACATCTTTGGTGGTAGCCCTCTCTTCCAACGAACTTGTCTGTTTACATAACATCATATTATAGTGCAAAGAGACATAAATACTGACCATAGGTCTACGCTTAAATACATGTCACCTTAGATGCCTACCTAATCAATAAATGGTCACAACAATGTGTCAGTGTCTTAATGATGTACTTATCTGACAATAATTTACTATAATTTAAAGTGAGTACATCCACCGATTGGAGATTCCAATTTTATCTTAATAACCACAAACTAATCAGAATATCATATCTTTTTCGATTTTTTTGTTTTTCATATAAATATAAAAAAGGAAACAAAATGAACACACATTATGTACACCGAACTGTCTTTTAATGTATCATGCATATGCCAACGGCTTTTTTGCAAAATTTCAAATGTGATAGTATTTAAAGTCTTGCTAAGTAAATCAATTAAATTTCCTTCTATGCGAACAAGTTCTAGGAAAATAAATTTCTTTCAACTAAGTCACTAATGAAATGATGTCGAATATCAATGTGCTTAGTCCTAGAATGTTGATCACGATTCTTAAAGACATTTGTAGTACTACTATTATCACAGAAGATGGTAAGAGTCTTGATTAGTATCGTAGTCACAAACATCCGTTACATCCCCAAAAGTAACAATTCATCATGCATGACTTTTATAATTTGTTAACATATAACGATTACTAGTGATGTGTTTGGAATAACCACTAACAAAGTACCAAGATTTAGGTATAATAGATTTATAAGCAACATTAACTGCATAACACCTAAGATCACTTTTACGTATCCTAACTTGTCTTATTCTAAACTTAGAAATTTGTTTCAAGGTGTTAGTTAGCAAGTTAACTCTCTTCGTGTAATTCAATATTTTCCGTGTTAAATAGTGGTACGAATTATGTACATATTGATCACAAATATTACATATGATTGTGTGTTGTGAATTATGGGTTCGATATTTTACCTGTTTACCTGATCTTGGGGTCCGAAATAAATTTTTCGAGGTAGTCAGAAACTACAGTCGAGTGTCTGTCAGTGGTACTATCTTGATAGTGGTGCACTTTAACGGGGGTTTCAAAAGGCTGACTTTGTAATTTTTCAGATCCTTGCAATTTTTCAGATCCCACTATTGCTTTAATGAACATTAGTTGAGTGGTCTCTTTTTCATTTCCTTTTCCTTCATACACTAGGCCTACTTTGTCATTAGAAGTACTTCCACAGCTAAGTACTTTGCTAAGGCGGGAAGATCCAATTGTCGATGTTTTCACTCTATCCTTGGTATGATCTAATTCGGCTTGAAGTCCCGACAATTGTCTCAATTATTCATTTCGAGCAAGTTTCGCCGATTATTTTGAACTTCCTATCAAGTATTGAATACAGTTCTGACTGATGCAACTTAATAGTTTAGTGTTCTATGAGTTATAATCTATTGCGGAAATAAATAACAGTGAACACCAGATATAACATGGTAAATACCTAAGGGAAATATTCACAAGCCATTATACCAATAGTAAAATGATTCATTATCAAAGATTCAAAAATACAAATAATTTTGGTTTAACAATTTAACAAAATTAACTAAAACAAGCAAAAGTAAATAGAGAACAATCCTCTCATTTTCTTATTCCTTTTGACTTGTTGAAGAAGTGAAATCAAGCCCTCCGTTCTTGACTTTATCGCTACTTAACTATGATATTCGGTCGTAACCACTATTTGGATTAAGATTCACTAATCTTCACACACGCCAAGTAGCTTGATCTTTGAGTAGGATTATATCATTCACGCTCAAGTTTGTTATCTTCAAGTACTATTGAAGAGCATGAATTTTGCTTTGAGATATTTTAATGGAACATCAGGTAGTTAAAACTCACTGAAGATGGTCAAAAGAAAAAGTTGCAGCTGCAAATTCGTTGGACATAGGTAGATTTTTCTCAAAACATTTGTTTGTCCTTAATCATTTTCTCTACTTATGTAGAGATTTAAGGCACGAATGTTTCTTACCTAAAAATCGGAACTTTTGTACACTAAGCCCCTGTTTAGTATATATTAAAATTCTCATTCTCATTTTTCTACTTATTTTCAACCGCACATTTTTCAAGAAAATAATATTTTCCATCACATCAATAACTTTTCCTTCTTTTTCAACCACACAATCTCCATCAATCTACTATTTCAGAATACATTTTTCCAAAATAACGTGGCTCAAAATACCCTAAGAATCATAAAAAATATGTTTGATATGTTCAATAATTAAGTTTAGGAAAGTTTTGATTTGTTAAAGTAATCTTTTATTTTTTTTAATTATTTGATCAATCAAACTAGTTCAAGATGGTAAGTATACAATGTAGAATATATTTGATATGTTCAGTAATTAAATTAAGGAAAGTGTTCATTTTTTAAACCAATATTTCCTTCTTTTAATTATTTGACCAATCAAACCAGTCCAAAGCAGTAAATATATATTTATGTATATGCTGCTATATGGAATGTACATATTTCATCTTGCTTAGGGCATGAAAACCCTAAAATCTTGTTTAGCTGTAACACCCAGTCAGTAATAACTGACTAGCTTACATGTTTGGATTGAAACCATTTGTACACCTTTTTTACACCTGTTTTGACATTTAAAAATTATTCGAATTTAAGTAAACCAATAAATAAATAATGAGCAAAAATATAAAATTTATTTTACTATATGTATCATAAATCTTGGAGGTTATAATAAGATGAGACTATTCACGATTCTTCATTTCATGGTAAGAATCTCAAACTAACTTATAAAGCACTTATTTTAAAACTATAGAGGTCCTATAACACATTTAACATGAATAAAATGATATGAACTAAGAGAGCTCATTGGCTATTCCTAGATAAGTGGACACACTGCCCCCATTTAGCTTGATATTCAACATTGATTAGGCTCAACACTAGCTGGGAGTCATTGAATGTTTTAATAGTTTGAGATTTTAACTCTTGGCAATCTTGCAGGAAGTCTTCCCAGGTTAATGACAATCAACCCAACTCTAGCCTTCAAATCATATAAAGATCCCTTTGTTAATACTTTATGAAACTTTAAACTTCATAAAACTAGAAAACCTAATAACTTTATTGCCAAGATCATCAATGTCAAATCACCAAAAAAATTAATAGTGCTTTACATACCTTAATTCTTTGGGAATAATTTCTTATTATTATATCTTGATTCCAGATCTTAAATCTTAATTATTGACTCTTTTAGTTCTTGATCTTGATTTTTTGCTTCTTGCTCCATCATTTCGATTGTCTTGTTCTTCAATTTAATTTTCCCAATCTTTTTTCTTGATTTTTGATTGTAATCTAGATTCTTGATTGAGGTTTCTTGATCTTCTTCTTCAATGAGAAATTACATATGAATTGGGGACTATAACCTTATTTATAGTTTTCATATGTATTTGGCACATCGTCAAATACAATCATAATGGATTTGATCTCTATACATATAATCTGGCCGCATTTTATTTAGATGGTCTAAGCCAACAATTTCATTCTTTATTAGACCACTTTAACTGAGCTCAACATTAAGATAGCATCATACACAATTAATTACATATGTAGGCTTACATGACAAATTAATAGACCCAATAATCTCCAACTTGAGCCACATATGTTACCTTATAAATGTATATAACCTTATGACGTCAAAACTTTTACTATCATAACTAGAAGCATCTCCGAGCAATCTCGTCCATTGATTATATCAATATAGGATCAGAACAATCTTCATTACAAATATCATAACTAAACCTTCAATGGTCACGTATATCAACACAATCAAATGACACAGATCAAGTGTGGATGTGTAGCGTGGAAATTACATGTAATATGATCCAAACATACCTATTTCCCACTGGTCCTACCTTATTCTTTAATGATAATACTTTAATTTTGAAATAAATCGAATATTCATGGATAAAAAATTATATGTCAAAAATAGACAACATTCGAATACAAACTCTTCCTAAACTGGCATATCATCAAAAGATGCAACACTCATATAAGTATTATGCTCATGAAAGACCTTGAATGGTAGTCATTTAATAAATGGAGCCATGATTATGGAGTTTGTCCTAATATATTTTTAGAGAAATCCAACCACTCTGAATTCTTTCATTGACAACTTAGGAACTTAATGTCTTTAAATTTTGACATCATCAAACTCATGTTGGAATACAAGACTGCAATTGTTACAGAATAACTAAAGTAGTCTTTCAAATCCATCCAAAATATGCAGCCTAGTGATAATATTTTGTAGTCAGATTCCATTATCAAAATCAGAATATCCAATGATCAATCTCCAATTGGTCTGATTTTCTTGAATATGATCATGTAATCATTAGTTCTCTATAAATGCTGAATAATCTAATGGCTGCTTTCCAAATTTTCATCCCATGGTTACTTAAATATCTGCTTAGCATTCCAACAATGAATGCTATATCCAAATGTATGCAAACCTAAATATACATTAAATTCTCAACTGTTGAAGCATGAGAAATTTTTTGTATTTTCATTATTTAAATATATCTTTGCGACATTAATTGAGACTAAACTTATCTCCCTTAACAATAAGGGTATCACCTGATTTACATATATGCATCCCAATTCTCTTAAATACCTTATTGATATAACTCTTTTGTGATAATAAAAAATACACCAAGAATGATCCATGTGTAACTATATCCTTAATAAAAAATAGGAGTCACCAAGATTTTACATTTCAAAATTTCATTACAAAAATCTATTGGTTTCGTCTAATAAGCTTATATCATTATATGCAACCAGTATGTCATCGACATACAATTCTAAAAAATATGTTTACTCCCACTAAACTAGTGATATACACAATCATCAACTGAATTCATCTCAAAACCAAATGATATAATTATTTGATGAAATTTGTGATACCATTACGAGAAACCAGCTTAAGCCCATAGATGAATTTTTTAATTTGTAAATCATCTGATGTAGTTTAAGATTAAAATGTGTCAAAAATGTCATAATTGTCCTTAAAGAGTCTTTCATAAAAATCGGAGAAAAGGTCTATTCAATGTCAATGTCTTCATTTTGAGTAAAGTCATTTGCAATAAGACGGGCCTCATATATCTCCACATCACCCTTCAAATCCCTCTTGATTTTAAATATCCAATTACAACTAATGGGTTTCGCACCTTCAGATAATATAATGAGTTCCCAAACGTCATTGTTACTTATGAACTTTATCTCTTTATGTATGATATCAATCCACTCTTTAGAATTATTCATTTGCATGACTTGATGAAAGTTGATTGGTCAGTTCTTCTTTCATCAATCCATATCATCCTTATTTTCTTGGAGAAAGACTATAAAATCATTTGGAATTGTCTCTCTCTCTTTTATTTAGTGGATTTCATTAATGACATTTGTTCTTAATGTTATTGAGTTTGTTTGTCTAGAACAATCTCTTGATTGTGTATATGGGATTTTGTATTATTGTCTTAATCCGAAATTGTTTTTTGAACAAGATCTAGAGCAAGAATTTGTCCCTAGTCCTGATCATTGTCAATAGCAACATAAGAAATATATACATATACTTCCTACAAGGTAAAATCCTTAACCTTATAACCTTATCTCCTCCTCCCCCGGGTAAACTCCACATCCTCACAGAATCAGACATTTTTCGTTTTGAAAATTGACCTAATAGTAGGATCTTTTAAAAAAAATTGTAACCCCTTAACAATTGCTTCACTTGGAACTTTGTTGAGAATTTAAGTTGCAGTCTTTAGTGCTTCTACCTAGAGAGATTCTGATGTATGGTGGGATGATTCCACATTCCTTTAGGAATTTAGCCAAAGGCTCTGGAAGTGATTCTCATGACCTGTCATACCTGTCATATTATTCACCACTATGGTAAGATCTGACTTGTTAAATTCTTTTATTTAGTTGATTTTCAACCTCAGTTTTGTATGCTTTGAACATGTCCAGTATTTGAGATTTCTCATAGATGAGATATATATAGTCATAGTGAGAAAAATTTGTCTATGAACATAATAAATTATTGTTGACCATTACAAGAAGTCGAAGTGAATGGCCCACAGATATCCCTATGAATTAGTTTTAAGACATCTGAACTCCTATAGGTACCTAATATCCTATGTTTATTTGTTTTCCCTTAATATAATTAATATAAACATTTAAGTTAGAAAAATTAAGGAAATCAAGAATTCCTTCTGACACAAGATTTTTCATTCTCTTTTGAGAAATGTTATCTAATCTCTTGTGTTATAACGAAGCAAAATTTTCACTGGTAAATTTATGTTTAATACCATGTGAATTCAGATACAAGGCTTCTTTATAAGAGATAACCGTATTAAGTAGATATAGATTATTGTAACCATAAAAAAAGAAGAATTCCCACAATATTTGAACTAAGAAAAAGATCAAACGGCTATTTCCATTTGAACAAGAGTAACGAATTTTTCCAATGTAGAAATGAAAACCAAATTCCATCTCAAAGACGGTATCGTGAAATTTCTCTTTCATATTCAAATCATAACCAATCTTTAATAATAATCTAAAGTCCATATAGCCTCAGGCTTAACTGATTTGCCATTTCCCCACAAAGATGAATCTTTCAGCATCAATTGGCTTTTGACTATTCAGGCAACCTCAAATACACACTTATGTAAGTGGTAGCACCAGAATTTTATCCACAAAGTGTTTCTATGTATTGAAACTAAATTAACCTCAAAACTAACCAAACTGAGAGGTGTACTTTTCATTACACGTCAAATGTGGTATTGCGTACAGTCTCTCTTTAAGTATTCCAAATTTTCACAAAAGTAACAGTAAATTTATCATTTTCAAGCTTCGCTGTTTATTTTCAACCAAAACGGATGCAGTTTTCTAATTCTTTGTAACTTGTCCTTATAGGTACTTGCCAAGTGAGTAATATCAGTTTTATCTTGCTTTAACCTTTCTTTTTCTTACACATAATATGGAATGCGCTCATTAAGAATCTACTTTCCCTTTTAGCAGTTGTAACTAACCTTAAATTAGTCGAATTGTGCAAGAATAGAAATCAAAACTAAATGCACGAGCAAGTCATCAAACAACTCAACATTTAATATTGTAGTTTTGAAGCAAGATGAGACATCTCCATGATGTACTCCATTATGTCTTCTTTACTTTTATACTTTAGTGAAACTAAGTTCGCTAAAAGCATGCTAGTTTCGGCCTTATTTCCTTTTGCAAATCATTTTTTTTAATTTCATCAAAAAACTCCTTAGCAATAGTTACATTATGGGACACAACGTCCCTGAATGTTGCTGGAATTTCACATTTCATGATCAAAAGACTTATGTGGTTTGAATTATCTCACTTATCCGAGTCTCTTTTTATTAGTTGGACTTCTATCCGTAAGGGTAGTGGATTGTTCACTCCTAAATGCAAGGTCTAGATTCATGCCACCAAGAATGATATAAATGTTCTCTTTTCAGCCTTTAAATTTTGATTCTAGCACAGGAATTAAATTGATGTTGACAAATATTGCAGAAGTTGATGGATTAACTGAATAGAGAATTTAAACCCAATTAATATGTTCATATAAGAATCTGTATCGGACAATCAATAATTTCAAATAATGGTTAACCCCATCACAAGAGACCGAGTACAATATTGATATTTAGTCTTTGGACAGAAATACCAACTTGTAAGTGGCACTCTTGGTGTATTAATCAAATATTGACAATAAATCTAGTCAAATATCAAGTCTATCTTTGGATCGACTCAACGTTCAGATAATAGAAAATTTCACAATTGTCAAATATTTATTACCACGTGTATGCAAATAATTCGGTTAATTATTGACCTTCTTTTGGGTTGGTAAATATCTGCATGAATTACGTACACACATCTTTTCTAATCTTCCAAATAAATTAATTTAGGTAAGACAAGTTACTTTGGTAACATGTTATTTCAACTAATTTATTTTACAAAATTAGTAATCCGAAATAAACTTGAAGTACCAAGATTTGAAATTGATTGCCCCCTTAGTCATTATTATTTTTTATTTCATCAAGAAACTCCAAAAAAATCTTAATTAAAATTCCCAAAAAAATAATCTGAATTTAGGGTTAAAATTCACAACCTAAAATTTAATGTATGAATTTCAACCATAAAATTATTCCTTAAATCTTAATGATTTAACACGGAATTGGCTCTGATACCACTTGTTAGAACTTTATAAAACTTTAAACTTTATAAAATTAGAAAACCTAATAACTTTATTGCCAAAATCATCCATGTCAATTCACTAAGAAGATTAATAGTGCGGAACATACACTAATTTTTTGGGAATAATTTCTTATTATTGGATCTTGATTCCTAATCTTAAATCTTGTTTATTGGCTATTTTGATTCTTGATTTCTTGATCTTGATTTTTGTTTCTTGCTCCATATTCTTGATTGTCTTGTTCTTCAATTTAATTGCTCCAATCTTTTTTCTTGATTCTTGATTATAATCTAGATTTTTTATTGTGCATTTTTTGATCTTCCTTTTCAGTATATTTTCTCTATTAATTCTTGTATTGATGGGATGATATAAAGAATGAAAAATTACATATGAATTGTGGATCATAGCTCTATTTATAGTTTTCATATGTATTTGGCTCATCGTTAAATACAACCTTAATGGATCCGGTATCTACATATATAATTTGGACCACACATTATTTGGATGCCCTAAGCCCAACAATTTTTAATTTTTTATTAGATCATTTTAATTGAGTTCAACTTTAAAATAGCTTCATACACAAATATTATATATAGGCTCAGAAGACAAATTAATAAACTCAACACCCTTTACATATAAAGTCGACTTCTCTTTGATCTTTTGAGAATCAGAGCTCAAGATATGTTAGTAGTCGGTGTGCCCTCAGCTACGAAATCTACTAATGATTAGCCTTTGATGGTTGTACATGGTTTGAATGTGATCTCAATTGCCCAGCACTTTCCTATCTTAATAACCTCCCTGACACTTCTGAAATTTGGAAACCCTGTCGAAGTGGGGAATTGTTGATTTTTCCCAATAGAATGGACTAGAAAGTATAGCCCGAGCTTCATCATTGCCATCGAATTGGCCTTTATGACTTGTCTTCCAATCTAACCAAATTTGCACCATCTCATAATCAAATATAAACAGCTAGGTTTAAAAATAGCTTTTCCTGTGTATAAGGTTTTGACAACATCGGAGGCCAACCTAAGCTCCAATTCACATTCTTTTGTCCACTCAAAATTTTTGGCTTCTCTTAAAGCTTAGAAAAATGGGACATTATCCATTGACCTGGAAAAGAACCAGAGTAGAGCTGGGACACTTCCTCTCAGGATTAGCACGTGGGTAAAACCATTTGTACAGGGGACAATAGGATTAGCGAGAAAATCATGGAGGAATCCGTGGCAACAAAACATGAGGCCCGACGTCGGCCCACAAGGTACTAAGGCAAGGGTACTACTGGCCAACCTTGAAAAATGATGCAATACAATTCTTGAAAAGGTGTGATTTATGTCAGTGCTTCTCTTCTATTCAGAGGCAACCGTCCTAAGAGCTCACCGTGGTATCTAGCCCATGGCCATTCGCAAAGTGGGGAGTCGGCCTAATAGGGCCTATGTCAAAAAGAAAAGGGAGTGCAAACTATGCAATTGTCCCCATTAATTACTTTACCAAGTGGGTCGAAGTAGAACCATTAGCTAAAATAACCGAAGCAAACACTTCTAAGTTCATATGGAAGAATATCATATGCAAGTTCAGAATTCCCCACTCAATCGTTACAGACAACAGGAGACAGTTCGACAACAAGAAACTCAGGGACCTATGCGACGAACTGGGTATCAGGAAACACTTTTCCTTACCTCATCACCCTCAGGCCAATGGTCAAGTCGATGCAATCAACGAGCTCCCTCATGTGCTATGGACTATCCGCACAACCAGTTGAACGGTAACAGGAGAGACCTCCCCTCTCCATGGTGTATGGAGCTAAAGCCAGGAGTTGAAGTGGGTCTTCATTTGCCTCACCGCTTGCAATTCAGCGAGATATCTAACGATGAGATAAAGAGGTACGAGCTCGACTTCCTTGAAAAAAGGATAGACGACTCCCAAGCAAGGTTGCCCTCATATCAAAGGAAAATGGCAAGATTCTACAACGCAATGGTGAAGAAGAAATCATTCAAAATGGGCGATCTGGTGCTAAGAAGAGTTTTCATGTCCTCTTAGGAGCCTGGCATTGGTAAGTTGGGACCGAACTGGGAAGGCCTTTACCGCATATCAAATGAAGTTAGACCGGGGACCTTCCTAATTGAGAATTTGGATGGGGAAATACAGTCCCACCCTTGGAAT
Organism: Fraxinus cuspidata; assembly: GCA_903798385.1. Classification (NCBI taxonomy): domain Eukaryota; kingdom Viridiplantae; phylum Streptophyta; class Magnoliopsida; order Lamiales; family Oleaceae; genus Fraxinus; species Fraxinus cuspidata. The sequence continues at coordinate 29,760 of CAIGRP010003785.1, forward strand.
GTTGAACACCTAAGAATGTATTACCAGTTAAAGTTATGACCCTTATTCGTGTACTTCTTATAACTAATGCATATACCTTTTTAATTATGACAAGCTCATATATTAAGTATGACGAAGCTCATACCGCCTTTGAACAATTGCAGCTAGCTATGGCGAGCCCAAGCATTGGTTCATAAAAATGACAAGCTCATACCTCATGGTTGTTTAATGAAGTGTAATGGGGCGAGCCCATTTATTGTTAACTTACTGGTTAAAAATGACAAGCTCATACCTGATGGTTGTTTAATGAAGTACAATGGTGACGAGCCCATTTATTGTTAACTTAGGTTAAAAATGACAAGCTCATACCTCATGGTTGTTTAACGAAGTGCAATGGTGGCGAGCCCATTTATTGTTAACTTACGGATAAAAATGACAAGCTCATACCTCATGGTTGTTTAATGAAGTGAAATGGTGGCGAGCCCATTTATTGTTAACTTACTAGTTAAAAATGACAAACTCATACCTCATGTTTGTTTAATGAAATGCAATGGTGGCGAGCCAATTTATTGCTAACTTACTGGTTAAAAATGACAAACTCATACCTCATGGTTGTTTAATGAAATGTAATGGTGGCGAGCCCATTTATTGCTAACTTACTGATTAAAAACGACAAGATTATACCTCATGGTTGTTTAATAAAGTACAATGGTGGCGAGCCCATTTATTGTTAACTTACTAGTTAAAAATGGCAAGCTTATTCTTGATACTTGTTTAATGAAGTGCAATGGTGGCAAGCCCATTTTTTTATTAACTTACTAGATAAAAGTATGGTTAAATCGTGGCGAACCCTTGTAACGCTTCAACGAAAACAATCACGTCGAGCCCATAGACTATCAAACGCATGACAACAATTTTCAATCATTTGTTCAAATCAAGTCAAAATTCAATAGAAGGGGAGAAATCATTACATAAGTTCACAAATTCAAAACAAAAAGAAGGGCCTATTCTAAAAAGCGGCAACGTCAACCTGCTAAGGCTCTTCCGGGGCCTCAACCTCTTCCACCGAATCCTCAACCTCGTTGGCAGGGGTGGACGGTTCAGCAGGAAGGAATTACCCCTTTAGGGCAGCCAAGTCCAATTGAGGATGTAGCTCGACAAGTCTTGCAAACACTTCGTTGTAAGCCACTCCTAGCCAGTATATGCCGAGCTCATAGTACTCTGCTGTTTCATGGAAATGGGCAACATATTCATTCACTACCCTGTCCCACACAGCTGCTACTTCAACTCAGCAGCCTCAGCAATCAGCTCGTCATTCTTGGCCCTTCATTCTCCCTTTTCCTGTTGGCCACCTCCAAAGTCGACGAAGCTATCTTCTGCAAGTTGTCAGAATTTTCCACCCGCTTCATCAGGGCATTAATCTATATCTTGTAGAGGTGAACTTCTTTCTCTAACTCATCATTTTCTTTGGAAAGTGCCTTCGCCCTCGACTTTCTTTATTTTGGAGGCCTCAATGGCCTCATTGGCAAATGACGCCTCAGCCTTAGCTTTACCAGCCGCAGGTTCGGTATTCACGACTTTTTGAAGGACTTCCCTATTGTGGCCCTGCAGTCGCCTCATCTCCATTTGTACATTCAAAAAGAAACCCTGCGAGCAAGCGTGCAGGGTGAGTCCGGCCTTCACCATATCCACTATATCATAGGTCTCTACATACGAGGAGTATTGTTTAGTCCAATATTTGTGCTGGACCCTCGTAGCCCCTTGGACCTTAGCAAGGAGCATTTCCATTAACGGGGAGGCTATCTCATCAACCCTCCCACTCAAAAAGTTATGGGCTTTACGTTCAGAAGAAACATCTCTAGTATCCCTTCCTATTTTCTTATTCACGAGGCTTACTTCCTCCTTAGCAGCCTCCTCCACATCAATAAATTTACGAAGAAAATCGACTAGGCAATAATGGGATGCCGAAATGATTCGCCTATGGTTGTTTGGCATTTTGGGGGAGGAAGAGGCCAACGTTCTTCGACAGAACCAATTTTCTTTTAGGTGGCCTCTCCAAAGATGCCTCATCTTCCTTTCCCTTTTCTTTCTCTCATTTTTTCTCTAGAGGAGGTGGCGAATTCATCTTAGAGATGCGAGCCAACTTATCCCTCTGGTTTTTATGGGAACATGACCAAGAGCTCAAGGGTTTCTTATTTTTAGCCTTCCCTAAAGTCCTCAAGTGAAGGAGGCTGGGTTTCACATACACTTTCTTATCATGTTGCCCTACAAGCAAAATGGATATTTAGGAGAGCTGTAAGAAAAACAGTTAGCCTATAAAGAAGCAAACCATCCTTACCCCTCGTAGCCATTAGCTGGTGAGTGACGAAAAGATTTCGTTTGCTGATGACCTTTTTAAAGTACCTTCTCTCCGTAGGAAGCTCGTAAATGGCCCGGATAATGGCCCACTCGGATGGTTTGAGCTCAAACCGATTAACTGTAGCTGTATAAAGTTTACATTAGACTAAGAAGCAAAAGAAAAGCTCATACAAAGAAACTGCATGCTAAAAGAAAGCTCGACTCATTATACTCGTGGTATTGGGTCGGCACAGTGATATCTGGGACCACATCTCATCCCATTGTCTACTAGCGACCCCTTACCCAGAACCAGGAGGACTATCAATTCTCGATAGAAGTAGGGGTCCTCCAGATGAAAGGAGAAGTGGACCCCAGGGGTTCATACAATACCACTCCTTACAATCGTTTCCCATACTAGAGGCCCAAGGATGGAAGATGGTCTAAAAAACATGTAGGGGTATATCCTCGCCAAGGGTAACCTCCTTCCAGGGAAGAAAGGCCCCTGCCAGTTGGCTCTATGCGTTTGGTACTAGTTAGGTGGGGGCTAAGTTATACTGCCTAAGGATATATCTAAAGAAAGGATGCAGGGGCAGTTCTATCCCCCCACTCAAGATTTCTTGACTCACTGCAACACACCCCTACCTCGGAAAACAAGCACTTTCCTCAGAGTTCAGTACCAACAACTCAATATTGTATGGAATCCTAAACTTCTCCCTAAACCCTCGAGCTCACTTTCCTTTATATCTGTTGGCCACAAGGAGACCCTCCACCTGACGCTATAGTCTATAGGACCCCTGCATCATCCATGCACTATAATGGCCGCCCATCGCCTCCATGATCCACTCAGTATGAATCACTAGAGGAATACCTGCATCGGCACAAATCAAAGCCATATTCATCCTAGGAGAACGATCATCCTCATTATTTCTTGAGGACGAAGCCATCTAATTCAAATGGTGAAAGAAATGCCTTGACGATTATCGATACTTACACAGGTTCTAAAAGCTTAAAATGCATGGAACGCTTGGAAGCGGAAGAGAACGGAGTTGATCGCCTGGAACAGTGGAGAAGTGATAAGATCGAATTAAGTATTTTTGGCACTTAGGTCTAAAATTTTCTTAAAGTGAAGAAAAGAAAAAATAATAGGTTTCCGGCCTTTTATATATATAGAGTAGGCAAGCCCTCACCGTTGGATCTTTCTCCCCTTTGATCTGGGCTATCCACCTGTAATCCCATCAGCCACATAAATATCAAAGAACACTCGTTGAAAATTCGAATCAAGGGCCCAGATGAAATTGTACCAAACACACGTCGAGAATTCGTATAGACCCCGCCAGGTATAATATATCATCATCATTGCGCATTAAATACGCACATAGCTCGAGCTTAGAAAACTGCCACACCACTCAGCTATTTTTGTTGGGAATCGTCACGCCCTTCAAATCATTAGGACACATCATATGGGAGGGTTCTGCCCCAATGAGGCTCGGCGTATGCTCCAAAGGCCTCGCCTAGCGTTTTGTAGCCTTGAGATAGGCTTCAAGACCTAAGAAGGCTCGGCATATGCTCTGAAGGTCTTGCCTAGCGTCTTGCAGCCTTGAAAAAGGTTTTAGGACCCAAGAAGGCTCGGCATATGCTCTGAAGGCCTTGCCTAGTATTTTGTAGCCTTGAGAAAGGGTTCAGGACCCAAGAAGGCTCGGCAT
>CAIGRP010003791.1:0-13952 GCA_903798385.1 Fraxinus cuspidata
AGATACCTTTTCCTGATATTGTTGGACCATGAGGACTGATACTGTTGTACAGAACTCTGGTGATGTTGACAAGCTCCCAACAGAATCTAGCTCTGGGCATTCGCTCCTTCCGTATAATGCCAAGGCAACTTCCCCGTAGGGCATGCGCAAGAGCAAGAAGGATCCATGCGGCTACATCATTTACTGCCGCTGCATACATGACCGTTCTGCCAACATAAGTTGTTAAAAGCTTCAGTTCAGCCAAGATTCGAGCCAAAACAGAGAATGCAGTTATTGAAAGGGCTACACCCATAAAAACGAGAAATGGGGTATCATTTACACCTTTTGATATGGTTGCTCGGATGACAAATGATGAACAAATTCCTAATGCAAATGGGAGGCTGATCCCCGCAATGGCTATGCTGAGAGCTTTTTTACCCGTTCTAGACAGGGATTTAGTATCCAGTTCTAAGCCAGCTAGAAAAAGAAAGAATGGGAGACCAATATTTGCTAGAGTAACTAACATGGTAATGCTCTTTGGTGGGAATATTGCAGCCAAATAGCTTTTGTTTCTACGAAGTGCAGATGGTCCAATTTTTATTCCTCCCTGGACAATAAGATACACTGTTAGTTGCAGCAACACTAGCTCAAATGATTTTTTCATGACATACTAATGCAAATGGGAAGGGAAAAGGAAGAGGAAAAGGAAAAGTATGAATTTCATGAATAATGCGCACCAGAATAATTACATAAATGAAAATGAGAACGTGCAACCTTGTACATCAAATATGACTTTTACCTCAAAACTACATGACTTCTTGATGTGAGTTTAGTATATGCATCAACATATGAAAGTCAAGGCATTTATGATAAGACACTGTGCCTTGAACATTCAAATTCGGAAGCCTATTAGACAATACACTTATTTATGTGCAGTTCATAAATGAAACAAAAATTCTGCTCTTGACCATAGTTATTTCATCATGGTAACCAGTTACCAATCAGTGCAAGCCAAAGTTGAGGACATTAGATATTACAGCATTATGATCCTAGCCTTTCGAGTGAAACAACAAACGCTGGTTAATAGTTAGTCCATGTTAGATTCATTTCCCGTGTACTTGTTCTTCTCAAATCCTTCAAGATAAGTTTTTCAATGTATGGATGCGTTTAAATACAACAGAAACAAAGAGCAAGGAGCTTACGATAGTCTCAGTAATTACTCATGGTTGTCTAAGTGGCATCAGTAGAAAAGCAAGACCTCTGGTGACTACAATGACTAAACATATCTGCAAGATTGCAAGGGAAGAGCAAAGTTCAGTGGGTTATCCCCCTGGAATAAACCATTAGGTGTGGCCTTCATTGAAGAAGGGCGAGTATGCCCTGCTTCACCATATAATGCCATTGTAGCAGGAATTCGAATTAAGAAGAAGATCAGTTTCTCACTCCAATCCTGTGTAACGCGAATCATTCAGGCTGATATATTTAGACGTGTATAAATTTCAATACCACTTAAACAAACCCCATTTACGTAGAGATCACATAAACCACACAAGTATATACATTCTATTTCCCAAAACAATAGTAATCTACTTCAGGAAAAAAAAAAAAAAGTCATATTCGCTTGTTCAACCATGGGGACCAAATGCAAAAATCTTATCCCATAAAAAATACTGTCCAATATTTACGACACTCCATGAATAAAAATGGAACTTTTGATGTTAATTTTGATTGATCAATCTATCCTCCAACTTCTTACAGGAATACCAACATTCTAGTAAACGAGAAATTTCTTTAACTTTAGGCAAAAAGTATCTATCCATCTCAGACACGCATCCCCTTAATTTCTCAGTTGCTATCACCTCTACCTGACATGTATATCCATCATTCATTTCCTTTATAGAATAGCTACCCATCCATCTCGAGATCCACATTTTTCTCACATTTGGTTTCTGGATATTATGTGATCGAAGAGCCGAAATACTCCATGCTTAAAAGTTTTATTTATTCTATATAACTTTTCTTCAAACTCTATAGGAATCTATAAAGATTCTTCATTTCAAACTATATTACAAAAGATTAAAAATAAACAAAAATTATCGAGTGTGAAATGGTTGCCAAAGTGGATCGAGCATCCTAGCGATAGAACCCAGAAGCTCCATTCATTCTTATCCATAAGCAGAGTTGGTAATGCTTATAATTAATGAAATGTGAGATTGAGTCGAAAAACACGAAGCGCACTAAATCAGTAACACCAATATTTTTATACCATCTGAAACCCAAAAAAAATTGCGGTGACTAACATAAGGAATGACATTGATAATTTCTCAGTTGTTTTGCTTGATAATCACCAATACCCAAACTAAGCACAATTTAGTTAACACAAAATTCCACTTAAGATGCAGTGCATGTTGACTAAGAAATTCATCACCTACTAATCACAGGTCCTAAAGATCAAATTCTTTTCAGCAAAAACTTAATCAAAGGTTGAAGATATAAAAAATGGGCAGCCTATGAAAGCTACCTCAGTCCCTCATAAACCAAATTCATAATGTAATCATCAATAACTTAAACCTGCAATACACACACGTATATATATATAAATGGAGACGTAAACATTTTAGTGCATAGAGCGTAAACAGAAAGGAGAATTACCTGATGTATAGCTGAAGAAAACTTCGGTCTGTGGCTGGGGTTTTATAGATGAAGATCAGTGAGAATTAGGAGATTTAGTTCAAATCTATCTAACTGCTATGGACGAGTTTTTCGGTTAAATATGACATAACATTCTTTTGAGAGAGAGAGATGTTAATGATGAAGTAATATTCTACAAACAAATTCAAACTCTTGATAGACAGCAAATGATCTTTGAACTTTTATTATGCATTTTACTGAACTACACAACAGAAATGCAAAGGCAAGATCAAGAAATACAGTGCATTCATGTATGCATAAGCTTCGTTCTTTGAAGACTAAATCTATACATATGAAGGAAACTTCGTATAGAAAAGACAATTACTGTGAATCGTATTCGCCCTCCGTCGTATCATCTTTCTTAAGGGAATTCAGCGATTCCAGAGGAAGCCGGCTCCGGTACTGCTGCACCACCAGAACTGATGCTGTAGTCAAAAAATCTGTGGAAATTAACAAATTCCCGACTGGTCCCAACTCTGGGAACTCCCTCCTTCTGTTAAGAGCTGCAACCAATTGACCCTCTGGCATTCTCCCCACGAGAAACAGATTGCAACGGTTATATGAGCGAATCAGGTCAACAGTTTCCTGAGCATCTTTTATCATTCTCTCTTCAAATTTGATTGAACTGTCCTTTGATACATTCTCCTTAAACACTGCAAGAAATTCTTCATCCTCTGCTCTAGCTTTGGGACAATCTTGATCTTTAATATCTAGCTTGACAGTCTCCCCGGCTACCTTAGGGTCTGTATTGAATTGAACAACGTTCAAATTGATGCCAGGGTGCTCGGCCATCCGTGCACCATAGGAAAGAGCTTCGCGATCATCATGGCCTCCAAAGAAGAAGACTGCAATAGTATACTCAACATTACTTGCAGAGACATGTGAAGTACCACCAAGCCCCCGGTCAACTAAAATACCAACCGAACACGGCGCATGCTCGAGAACCTTCCGGTTTACGTGTGTCAAGTCGGCTCGTGTTGTTTCCAAATGTCCATCAAGTCTCTGATGCTTATGAAATGGAAGAATTATCATTGCTACCCTCTTCCTCTCAGCACTTGAACAGATGTCCTCGTGCATGCTGGACATTGCTGAGATTGCAATTGTTGGTCGGATAGACACTTGGCTAAGATGCTGGATTGCCTCAAAAGCAACAACAACTTGGTTCGGATCAGAATCTTGCCATTTATTCCAAAATGGCATCCCATTTTTCCTTGCTTTATGGACCATTAGTATTGCCGATGACCTTTCGGAAAGCTCCATCAGGTGCATAGCATAGACACGAAGTCCTTCCCTCTTTCCAATGCCACGTGAAGCTTCCATGAGATTAATCAACGTGGGAATGTTTCTTGTACTCAGGAAACAGGTCAATATTCGGAGTTGACTATTTGAGTCCTTCCTCATAATGGTTCTGTTCTTGTATTGTGATGTAGCCATTTGAGCTGGCTTGTATACAGATATAACAAGAGGCGTTGTTATAAATGTCGTGAATAAAGCCATTAAAACCATGATAGCAAATGTTTGATCATTCAGAACCTGAACATTAAAGAAAAGAGAAAATGATCAAATATGGATTTGAGAATTCCAGCGCAATCTTGAGTTATTCAAATAGTCGAACATAAACTTACGCCTCGGTCTTTCCCAATGTTAAGGACAATCAGCTCCACTAAACCTTTAGTGTTCATGAGGAAACCCAGACTAATGGCCTCTTTAAAAGGCATTTTGTAGAGCAGTGAGATGACAACTGTACCAACAATCTTTCCGAAACAAGCTGTAAAAATGACCAGAACGAGAAGACCCCATGACTGAGTGCCTTGAATGGTGGCTACATTTGTCTTCAATCCACTTGAGACAAAATACAAAGGAAGAAACAGGCCAGATACAAGATCCTCGACCTTTTCCACAAGAGCTCCTGCAAAGGGTCCCTCCTTCGGGACAAGAACTCCGAGAACAAAAGCCCCAAAGAGAGCATGAATTCCTATAGAATCAGTCACAAATCCAGCAGCCAAAACAGCAACCAATGTAGCACATACATATATCTCATCTACTGGCTCACCCTCATGGCAGCGTCGTGCCATCCATTTGAAGATAGGTGGGGCAACAAATATGCATAGAACTACGAAACCGAACCCGCTCAAGAAGACCCACAATGAAACGAGGGGAGAACTGTCAGTGCCTGATAGGGCAATAGCCAGAGCAAGTAGAATCCAAGCAGCCACATCATTGACTGCTGCAGCAGACATGGCTATTTGACCAACATCGGTGGTTAAAAGCTTAAGTTCTGCCAAAATACGTGCCAACACAGGAAAGGCAGTGATAGAAAGTGCCACTCCCATAAAAACCAGAAATGGACCATGACTTACACCATTGGAAATAGTTTCTCGAAGCACGAATGAGCTCCCAATTCCTAAAATAAATGGAACACTAATTCCAGTAAGGGCAATGCTTAATGCCTTTTTCCCAGTACGTTTTAGAGACCTTGGATCCAGCTCAAGGCCAACAAGGAACAGAAAGAAGAGGAGACCAAGGTTGGCAAGGGTATCCAAAACTGTAAGGCTTCTGGGTGGAAAAAGAGCATGAAGATACTTATGGTTGCGCCCTAAAGCTGATGGACCGAGTAGGACTCCTCCCTACACAAACAGTATCATAAGTGAAATCTTCATAGAAAATGAAGGTACATAAATCATGCCTAATATAATTGTTGTTATTAAAAATGAGTGTAGGTTATAGGAAATTACAACTATCTCAGCAATCACACGAGGCTGTCTTAATGGTCTGAGAAGATAAGCAAGCACTCGCGATAGCACAGCAACGAGGCATATTTGCAAAATCACAAGAGGAAGTGCATAATCAAGAGGGTTATCACCTTGAAAGGCCCCGTCAGATGTGGCTTTCATGGGCGGTGGACATTTGACTGTAGTATTATAAGCCATTTTGCAGCAAAATAACCCAACCAAACCAGAAACAGCAGATTTTCACTTCAATGCCTGTGTGGACAACCATTAAGTAACAATAAGAACATAAATTCACAAAATATATGAACAAATTTTTCGACAGATAAAGTATTATGGTCCAAATTCTAAATATATATGAAGTTTTCTGCAAAATGGAACTCAATTAAGTGTCTTTTGATAGAAATATTTGCAATACTCCTTAACAGATGTTCAAAACTTAAAGCTCATGGTCTTTATACTAATTCATCGTGCTCAGAATAACAAAGAACGAAGAAAAGAATAACAACAGGAAAACTAACAAAATCTTCGACTAGCATGTGCTTGGCTGCTGCTGCTGCTACTACTACTACTCCCATTGGTTTAACTCCAACTACGACATAAATTGACTACCATCTAGATTATTAGGTGAAAGATAGAATCCAGTCATTCATTAGGCCTCGACTGTGAGATATATTAACTTTTGTAACATAAGTAATACATGAACTATGTTGAACAGTTCGTCAACTTCCTGTCCTGGTCTACTGTGCTAAAACACGGAAACTACCAGAACTTGCATGCACGAGCCCTCTGTCAAACTAATACGTACTAACCTACTACACCCGCCAAGTCATCAGGATTTGACAAATTTTCATTAATAACTAATAAACTTTCTCATCAACTACGGAAAATAAGTTATAATCAATTACCTAACTCATTTTCTGTCTAAATGCTGCCAAAAAAAAAAAAGAAAGAAAAATTGCTGAGGGACAAAAAAATAAAATCACATGAGACTCTCAACAGTCTGTAAAGGAGAAATAGTCAAGAATTTTGCAATCTCATGCCATGGAGAAGACACCCTGCAGACTGCGTGTCTTCAGGCCAAACCATGACAAAGCTTTCAAATTCTGGGTTTCCATTTCAAAGATCAAATTATACATATAAGGTCAAAAAGTAGATAATGTCAGTAATACCCTTAACCTCCCATTAAATTCACAAAATCAACCTATTCTATACCAATTTCAATTATTCAAATTCTGGGTCTTTCTTTCAAGCCCCATAAACAAACAGCGAATTTCCTTTGCGTTAAATTCCCACAAAAAAAATTAATTAAAAAGGAAATTGTTAAAGAACATAACACAACCCATTGAATGCACGACACTGCAAAACCCATATATACGTGGATTTATATATGTATAGGACAGAAGGAGAATAAACCTGAACCAGTGAATTATCAGACAAGATTTAAATTTACGAGGATTTGTTCATCACCATTGCCAACTTTTTGAAAAATTCTCTTGCAATCTACTCTGTATGAAGTGTCAGCTGTTAGAGAGAATGAAAATTTTGAGGTGACAGAGAAAAGAGCTCCAGATATTATGGAGCGGACAAGATGGCGGGTTGAATTGAAGTCACGGCCTTTCCATTGTTCCGTATTTATAGAGCCATGAATATATTTTGTATCCCTAAGTTCTTGTTTGATTGGTGGTACGATTCATCATTTTTTGTAATAATAACTTATATCGGTGCCAAGTGGCGCCCTGGCGCCCCCTATAGGTGGGGGGCGCCCCCTTAAGTACAAGGCTCGTGTAGGGGCGCCCCTTAAGTACAAGGCTCGTGTGGCCCTCTACAACCTTTATAATCCAATAAGGTATTGTAAGTTTGTTTCGAATATGTTTGTCTTTGCGATTAATGATATTTAGCATCTATCGTGTTCGAACATCAGTGTATGTGACGTTATGTGATAGTTTCAATTAAAAGTAAAATTGTGTAATTCATTACCATTACATATGTCATTTAGACTATAACATCAGTAGTATTAAAATAGCATTACTCTTAATAAATTTTTGATGCTGAATTATTATTCTTTTTTAACAAATGAGAAGACGTCAAGATGTAGATGGTGTCAAAAAATGTGAAGCGGACTTCCTATTTTTAAGAATATGTGATGAATCAAATATGTCAAAATTGTAATAGATGATGATCAACAAAGCAGCAAATTTGGAAACGCATACTTTGTATATCGAGTAGTGTTATGCAGCACGACTCATGTTCACATGGCAACATAGGTAGTATTAAATGATATGTTCAGTTATTGCACCCATCATTTCGTACTAACTATTAAGTCTACCATTTAATATTGACATCTGCATAATATAATTCTATATATGAAGTGCTCAATTTCGAACATTTTATTTTATTAATTGATATAGTGCAATAAATGGGTTGCACATATTAATTAGTGTTAATGTTTTGGCACGAGGCTATACAAAACATTATTTTTATAGATATAAATTTTCATGGTTGAAATTGAGAAGATTTTTGTTTCATGAATAATTCATAAACTTGAAATCTTAATTTCCAATTGCTGAGAGAATTTAAAATAAACCCAATAATGAGAATTGATTAAATTTAAAATAAGTGTTAAACACAAAATAATCTATGACAAACTAAACAATTAAGTAGTGATTGTAAAAATTATTATTAGAAGAGAATTTTTAGTGCTACAAAAATTGAGCCAAAAAGATAGCATAATCTTAAATCAAAATTGGGAATGTACACTATATATGGCGAGTAATGCTATGCAACGCAACTCTATTCATATAGCAATATAGATAGCATTAAATGATACGAGCATTTATTGCATGTATCATTTGATAATACCTATTAAATCTATCATTTAATGTTAGCTATGTTGACGTTTAAACATGAGTTGTTATAACTTGTTCACGAAAATATTTGTTCGAAATAAAACCACCGCAAGTGTACTGTTCGTTAACAAGTAGTAAAATTGATTTTGAGTTTAAGTATCGTTCCCACAGAGACTGATTTAATTTAATTCGAGTTATCCTAACTTTAACCTAAACAATTGGAATGTATGATTTTTCTATTAATTAAATAATATACGTATAAAAACAAGACCTTAACTGATTAAAAATGAAATCAAATGCATTTGTTGTAAAAAGATGATATAACGATGAAAAACGTACTAGGATTCCGAATCCTCTTATATTAATTCTCTTTGACTCAAACTTTTAAATTTGACGACACGATTTAATTATGAAGATTAATATTCCTAATTTGTTTAACAATTTCTTTCGAGTATAGTTAAACCTATTTTTACATGTGATCCAACTATATTTCTATGATGGATACGAACACATAAAAATGCATTAATGAATTTGTGAATACTTAAAGATCACATAAAGTATAGCGATATATTTATATCCTCTATCGGACTCTACGACAATTGACACTATGTCTAACTTATTTTTCATCCCTCGAGGGTAAAACGAGCCACAATATTCATACAATTGTTGATCAAGTAATTGTAGAGAAAAGTAGATCCATGTCAATCATTCAATAATTAAAAACGTGCTTTGAATATCAAAGATAAATCTCGAGTCAAAAATTCATAATACAAGTTTCATCGTAAATCCTAGCACAGAAGAAATCTAGCCTAGCATGTTGGGAAGAGGAAAATCAGAAAAATAAATAAAAAATGACATCACCAATTCACTTTTTGAGTTTAATCTTCATTTCGTGGTGTTATTCTTCGCGTTCTTGCTTATTTTCTTCTCTCAAAAAACCTTATGAATCTCCTCCCCCTGCTTTATGTATTCTGCTATTATGTATTTGTAGGGGTCGAAAATTGGTTGAAAATCACGTCCAAATTAGTTTCCAAAAGAGTTCCAATCAAATAAGGAAAATTCCATTCGCGTGCAGATTATTTTGTCTTTGCACAGCAGTCGGTATTTTGATCATAACTTTCTCTCCCGACATTCAATTTAACTTTGATAGAAATATAATTTTTCCAATTCTGACATGAACAATGCCTAAATTAGGTTTCAATATTCGGCTAAAATTTTGGAATATAACTTGTGCGATTGGATATTGATTTTGATTATATTCCACTCATTTTTGAGTTCTAGTTGCATCCAATTGTCTCCTAACAATCTTTAAAGTATCATTTCGTGGTCCGAATCAACGATTGAATTTGCAATTTGGTCCTCAAACTTTGGATTTTGTCATTTTCACCATTTTTCGCTTCTTCCTTTCGATTCCTCGTTCAACCATTGAGTTATACTTATATAATATAAAATACAACAATTTAGGATATATTTTGTCAAAAGATTTATCAAATATCGATATTTTAGATCTCGAATAAGTGTGTAGAATACACTTATTACATAGCATTATGCTGCATATAAAGTGCTCGATTTCAAACTTGTTCGTGCAATAAGTGGGTTGCATATATCAATCGTAATCTCGTAATACAAAGCATTATTCACACACACACACACACACATATATATATATATATTAATAATTAACATAAAAATGACTTATTATTAATATATGTGAATAAGAGTGTCTATACTTGTTAAATTGTTTTTTAAATCTTCATAGTTGAAAATGAGAAGATTCCGTCTTCAAGAATAATTCCTAAACTTGAAATCTTGATTAACAATTGTTGAGATAAGTATTAATTAAATTTTAAATAAGTTTTAAACTCGAAATAATCTATGCCAAGTGACTGTAAAAATTATTAATAGAAAAGTGATTTTAATGCTACAAAATTTGAGCCAAACAGATAGCATAATCTTATATCAAAATCTAAATTTACATCCTATATCCCAAAAAACCAGTTTCATGTTATATAGAATAATGATATTTATTATTAGGGTAATGTTATGGGATTGCAACCAATTTTAAGATGGCGTTGATGTGACATTAAATGATAAGTGAAATTAAATCACCTTTCAATTAGCTTATCATCTAACGTCACCTAAATTAGGGTTGGAACATCAAATAAAGCTACAAAGCATTATTCTTATTATTATGATGCTAAAATATCGGTGATGTGACAGTTTATATAGAATAATGGATTGAACAATTCAATTTTTATAAGAGAAATTAGGAGAAGAGGGAGGAAGAAATATGAGGGATAGTGGGTTGCCACATACCGATATTCGATCATTGTGATGATAAATAACATTATTCTTATATATAGTATTACATAAATGCTAATTATTGTTATTATATTTATGCGATGTGAGTTTTTACTATTGACCATATTTGAACGATATGAGATTTTATCACCGGTCATCTTTAAAGTTAATATTTAGGTAACATGAAATTTAAATATTGACATCCAATAAGATAATGACTCGTTTGAAAATAACAATATTAAAATTCAATTTGAGTTCTAAACATATTGAACTGCTCATTTGAATTTTTTAGATTTAATACATTATTAGGAGTTTCCTCGTAGATTTATCCTGTTAGAAAGAGTAGCTCAATCTCTTTATGTTTGGCTCATGTTTATATTTTTTTTTTATAAACACTCAAATAACTTTTTATCTACATATTTCGAGTGATCTATTAGTATTATTGATTTATTGACCATCCATTTATATCTATTTATAATTTTTTTTTTCCAAACGTGCTCAGACATTAATTGTTATTTTTATATTTAAACAGCATGATATTTTGCTCTTGACGTGATTTTGCTCAGACATTAATTTGTTGGGATGTTGATGTTGCAAAGTAAACATCATATTTCGAAATCAATTTTCACAGCTGTTTCATCTCTTAATTACCTCTCACAAAAAGGGCTTCAACTAGTGCAGAAAAGAAATCACATTATCCCTGTGCCCTTTGCATAATTTTCTTTTGCAGATCCCATGCTTCATGCACCCATGATCCATGATCATCAAATGTCTATCGAGACTGGCCCACTAGAGTATACACCGTTGAAAACTCAACTTCATGGGATAGCCGACAGGAAAATAAAATATAAAAAAAATAATATTAACATTGTCGATAATTGGACATATAGATCGTGTAATTAACATACAATTTTCTTTTTCCAAACTATTAAGCACAGTCGAAATAGAGATGGATTCTTTATTCCTTCGAGGATGGAGCGGAATTTTTTTCGAAAATTCAAGAAATTGTCACAACGAGACTTGTCATATATTTTACATCTTTCAAATAGAGGCTAAGCCACATGAACAGTAATTTTTATCCTCCAAAAATCCAAATGATAAGCATTTGAATCAGTCTCATTTAAGGTGGAAAAGAGTTGATTTTATTTATTTTCATGTTAAAACAGTTGAATTATTCATTTGTACATATTATAGGCAACGCAAAACCAAAAATGTAGCTCACATTACATGTTCCTCGATTATTTGCAAAAATAATGTAACAATATCTTTTTTTATTATTTATTTATTTATATTTTGCATAAGTTGAATGTTTACTCACAAAGAAACACTTGTTGGATTATTCAATCAAACCAACGTTAGAAATTATATCAATATTCTACATTCTCGTGCTCTTAGTCGCTCTCTAATAATCACATAGGGATTTTAAATTTAAGTTAATCAAGAGACATGTCAGAAATCTTTCATCGTGTACCTTAGTATCAGGTGAGAAACACAATATAATTTCTCTCTCTCTCTCTCTCTCTAAATTAGTAGGTATCATAGATTGTGCAACTCGCTAGTTGGTTTTTCATATTTGTTGAACCAATCTAAAAATCTAAAGTGTTGGAGATATGAGATATTAATGTTTTACGTGCCCTTCACATGATAATATTATTTCGTTAACTAGAATTCACGTTGCAAATCTTTAGTTTCTTCTATGAAAGTCGATTGCAAAGTGTTGGATGCTATTTGGAGCATGTTTGGTTTATTAAGTTTGAAAAGATTACTTATGTATGTGTATTTTTGACTTTTGAATTAAGTATTTTTAATTAGTAAAAAGTTAAAAATATGTAAATTACTTATTATGACAGTACGGTAAGAATTAGTTTAAAAACAAAAAATTCTGTACCTAAAATTAAATTATTGAAATATATTTGAAGATAAAAAGTTAAAAAATAACTTTATTTTTGTACTTTTTCAAACAGTTTCTAAGCTTAATAGTAAAAGAAAGTCAAATTAAAAGTAAATTTGTGTTTTTGAACATGTCTAGATTTGTTGCATTTTTTAACTTACAATGAAGTTACTTATTTTGATAGAAATTATCATCAAAATAAACTTATTCTTACGAAGCAAAAATTGATTTTAGTTTAAACTTGTGCTTGAATCGTTTCTTGCAATTGTCCCACGAAACAAGTCCAAGGGAGTCTCGAACTCCATACCAACCAAAAATCAAATTTTCTAGTTATAATTTTTTATGTCTGAGCCAAAACAGGGACTTAAGCCTCTTTCAACTCACAGTCACATCCCATCCAATAATTAAGAAGAAAATTCAAACAACAATGTTAAAGAAATGGAAAAAGTCACTTAGTACAAAAAAAAATATTGACAGCATTCATACCGACGCTGATGTAGCGGCGCATGATTGACCTTTTTTCTCTCTCTCTATCATCCAATGATACCACACGATGTGGTGGCGATGATTGTCCTTTTTTTTTCTCTTTCTCTATCAATCAATAATTTCACACCATGTGTTTTCTGTCAAAATTTCCTGTACTTATAGCACAATTTGGATTAGAGAATTTTTAGCCAAACTAAATGGTCTTGCGATGAAATCACTCAATTCCTAATAAGCAACTTTGATAAGGACTTTTAAGCGTGAAATTTCTGCCTAATTCTTTTTTTCTATTAATCAAATATTACTCATTGAATTTTTACAATATTAACCGTAAGTGTTTCTTCATAGTTCTGCAACTATAATCGACATGACGAGAACTTTGGAATGTCTCCAAGTTCAAATCAGAAAATTATTAATGTTTAAGTTATTTTTATTATGTATTATCTTTTATAATAAGGTTGTTAAATTTATTTATATTACAATAGCAATTCATACTTTCTTGATTCTTTTCTCTTACTATTCATAATTTATTGTTAGGAGTGGTAGTCTTTTCTAAAAAAATGTATCGTCAATTGTTATTAACATAAATATTTTATTAAATTAAAATTATACTTCTCGAGATCAAATTAATTTTGAGCTGTCGAGTCACAATTCTCAGTTTTATAAAGTTCTAGAGAATGATACTTCGAATATAACAGTATTCTTTACGATGGAAAAATGAGTTGAGTGATACGTACAAGAGTTATCGTACTCTAAAAAATTCGACAGTGTTTACTAAAATGTTTATTAGGCATGAGGTAGGAAGGCCCAAAAAAACTTGGGGAAATTAGCTAAAAACTATTTCAAAAATAAGTCGTGACTTCAAATATGTCATTTAATGTGTGTGTAACTTTTTTACTTGTATGTAACTTTCTACAATTTTTAACTCAAAACCTATATTTTATAAGTAATAATAATTGTAACTTATGCTTTAACTCACTTTACACTTAAATCATGTTAGTGTGTGTAGCTTTTTTTTTTTTTTTTTTT
>CAIGRP010003795.1:0-16670 GCA_903798385.1 Fraxinus cuspidata
AACAAATTGTTGACTTTGACTGAGTCCTATTGTGCAACCCCCCCCACCCCCACCCCCACACCTTTTTGGAATTGGTGAAAAAATCCATTACGAAACTTGGAGTCCGTTTTAGCCCCCATTCCCCTGTCCCTGCCCTTGCCATCCACTACCATCAATTCTACAGGCAATTCCTTATAAATAGGGCCAAAATGGGGAAAAAAAAATTAAAATGGGCAAAACTATCTTTACTTCTTCTCATCTTTAATAAGGGCCCCTTTATATGTAACACGTAAGGAAACTTTTTTGTCAATAACCTACTATCCTTAGCTACAATGGAGTCTCGTCCATGCAGGTATGGAATGGAGATTTAGTAAAAGACTTCGTGGATGGCGATGAACCCGAGAAGGAAGTTCTCGACATGCACACAATGCCATACCTAAATTATTTTTCTGGACCATGAAGTAAAAAGTTCAAAGGCTCATTGAAATACGCAGGTTTCATATAGTCCACGAATATCACCATATCATCTTTCCACCTTACATTATTTGGCTTATCGGAAAAAACACATCCACTGTATATAGTCATTTTAAGGTAGTCCATATTGCCGATTGGATGAACATGAAAAAAAGAATTAATGTAGGAAATTGGTCAACATCCACAGCAATCAACATGCACACACGTTTTAGACCAAAATTCGAACAAGAACACGTAATTAATTGAACCAACAAATATCATTTGGAAATCACCGAAACAGAGGAACTTACCATATTCAAGAGCATATTCAAAACCTCTTACTCTTAGAGCATATATTCTCAATAATCACAATTGGAAGTCGTAAACACCACAAAAATCAACTAATTTCATAACCCATTTCATAATCTCAAAACTTTATGCAGACATACAAATGATGTATCAATCAATTGCTATTGCAAATCGTACATGTATGTCAATTGTTGGACTTTCAAATATGGTGAAGGAAACTGCTATAGACATTGGTGAAAGAGAATCAGACGCTGATTGTAGGTTTGGAACCAGAATTCTCACCTCTGTGACCATTTGTTTCTTGCGTAAAACACCCTAAACCCAGGTTTTGTGGCCCTCGTTAAAGAGAAGAAGGACGATTTTGCCCTTTTAATTTTTCCATTTTGGACCTATTTATTTGGAATTAACGACATAATTAACGGTAGTGGATTGCAGGGGGTAAAACACAATTCATGTTCCATACAAAAATATTTTTTGACAATTTCAAAAGGTCCGCATTTTGCACAATAGGTCTTAAAGGTAAGGGATTGTCCACAGAGGTCGCAGCAGTTATCGACGGGCAATTTCGCTTTAGGACTCGATCAGTCGATAAGTTTTATTTCTACACTTTACTGTATTGCAACTAGATTAATTTCTAACAACTAGAACTTAGGATAGGCCGTCCCACTTCGCTCCTGTTTGTTAATGAATGAGAGTAGCACAAAGTAACCTCCGATAACTATATTAAAGCATCCAAACTGATAATATTAGACTTGAACTATTATTGAGCTTGACATAGTTTCAAAGTCAATTGGCACGTCTTCTTCCTTCGAGGAAGTGTTGTCACGAGACTCGATCAGTCAATAAGTTTTATTTCTGCACTTTACTGTATTGCAACTAGATTAATTTCTAACTACTAGAACTTAGGACAGGCCATCCCACTCCGCTCCTGTTCGTCAATGAATGAGAGTAGCACAAAGTAACCTCCGATAACTATATTAAAGCATCCAAACTGATAATATTAGACTTGAACTATTATTGAGCTTGACATAGTTTCAAAGTCAATTGGCACGTCTTCTTCCTTCGAGGACTATTTCACTGTCCTTTCGTATACAACATCAAGTTTTTGCTAGGATTAATTTCAAAATCTTCTACCTCAGCTCATATTATAAAAATAAATTGGTTATTCAATCCAAGAATATACAATTCTGCTTCACGTATAGAAGCAGAATGCACAAAAAGAAAATAGATACACACAGCAAGGGGCGTGGGTGAGGTTTTTTTTTCAATATTTTACTCACATGGGGGTTCAATATTTTACTCACATGGGGTCACATGGGGCCACCCCCATGTGAGTAATCTGTTGGATTTCTGGCAAATCCATTTCAGTACAAATGGCTTTGTTGAAAAATGAATAGGTTATGTATTTACAATGAAATCGAAATTTGATTACGCGAATTTGAGGAGGCAGGTACAATGATTGCACGGTTGGGTAGTTGATAAGTACTACAACTGGATATCTACGATGGAAAACTTCCTACTTGTTTCCGTGTCACGATGATGCTATCTAACACTGATGGTCATTGGCTTAAAAATTCTGTTTGAGACATTTTAAATTTTATGAGCATCATACCAATTCCATGGATTTCATGGTCATGGCTAACATTTAGCTTATGTCTGGTTTAGTTTAAAATTTAAATTAAAATAATTAATTAATTTTAAATATATATTTCATGGGATTCATAACTGTTCGACTATACATTTCATCAATTTTTATTAAAATTTACTGAAAATCTTATTTTTATCTAAACCAAATAGGGGCTTAATTAGAACAATTTTCAATTGTGGTGCATTAATATCTCGTGTTCCGTTCCAATTTCATCTCCAATATATATTTAAAATAAGAGAAAAAATAAAAAATTAGAGATAAAAATACATGATAGAGAAAAAAATATATTAAATTATGGTGACTAGTCTAGAAGAGTTTTTGCATCCGGATGGTCTTTTTTGCAATTACTACTTTTTTTGTCATGTTAATTAGACATAATCCTCGACATGATGCATCGGAGATGACTTTCGTAAATATTTTCTATTTTAACTTCTGTGACAATATTTTTTAGTGCAATACATGTTAAAATTGGAGACAATCTAACATGGAGTATTAATGTTTTAAAAATTGATCTAGACATTAATATGAAAAAGTAAAAAGATTAAGAATCTAAAGAGCTGAATTAATAGTAAAAATTCTAAAATAAATAAATAAGTTTAGGTTTGAATCACCAAGTTTTGGTTGGGAACTATTTTATTATGTTGATTCTTATGTTATTTTTACAAGTTCTAAATAGTCAACTTTAGCTATAACCGGTTCAATTCTAATATTTTTGATTAAATTGAGTAGTCTTGCCGGTTCTTATAACATATCAGCCATAATTTGATTTTGATTCCTTAAAAATAATTTTCTTTCACAATCATTTTCAACTACACAATCTTTAGAAAGAAAAAAAAAGAATTGTTTTCACGTTTCTTCATAATTTTTCTTTCTTTTTAATCACAAGTTCATAAGAAAAACACTTTTAAAGAGTTAAATCTAAAAAAATCTTTATCAAACAAACATTATTTTGGTCTTAGATGTAACACAGATTCGATCTGCACTTCGAAAATGGTTTACTGTTTTGGTTAATTGAACTGAACCAACTAGCTCACCTAAAATTTTAAAATATTATTATATTTTCATTTGCAATAATAGAAAATAAGTAAAAACGATTGACACAAGCCACTCTCTAGGTTGTTGAGGATCTACACGTGTAATGAAGACTAGTCTATTATTATTATTATTATTATTATTATTATTATGTGAAAATAAGACTATCGTCGTCGTCAACATCACTATTATTATTTTGTGAAAGTAGGACTATCTTTATCTTTATAATGTGTAATGTAAGAACAAGAAATTGGTAAATTCTATTGGCTGCAATTATACTTTACTTTACTACAATGTCGTGTTGGAAAATTATTTAATCATACACATCGAAAAATAAAAATAATTTCAATTCCCAACAATGAATTGTTTTTTGTTTAGATAGAAAATGTGATAGAAAATTATACATTTTGATGAATTCCTTGAAGAACAATTATGATCTACAATCTATAACTGTCCAATTGTCCTACCTCCAATGAAAATCCATTCAGTGAACAAGATTGAAAGAACTAAGGTTTTTTCTTTTCTTTTCTTGTGTTAATAAGAATATAATCGTGTTTTTTTATGATTATTTCAAACCCTAACAGCCAATTAATAAAAGTTCAAATGGAATTGACTCACCTCTTATACTTAAACCGATCCAATATTTAATTAATCCAATTAATTTAATTTTATCCATAAATTAATTAGTTTAATTAATTAATTTACGCCTATTAACAAGCAACCTAATTAATTAATTATCCAACATTAATTAATTAATTAATTAATTGGCGAATCTTATTCTTTTAGTTTTCATTTTGTATGTGAATTATTAAGTTCCCGATCACGATACCTAATAACGTGAATTATTATTTTAATCTAATCAAAAATGATAAATTAAAATACCAATTTTAATTTTTTACCAATTCACTTCTGTCATCCCAAATTGACATCTAACAACAAATATATGTGCGGAAAATGTCGTGTAGTATGACAAAATCAAACTTATTCAGCGTGAATCTATAATCCATTCGTCAACATGATCCGATCAATTACGAAATATGGATGTGTGTCGATTTTGATTATTAATCATATCTTTCAACCTACTCTTTAAGTTATTATAAGTCGAAAACTATTTCAACTTATGAGCACACATTGGCCAACTATTTCATTATCAATTTAATTGAATGAAATGCAAATTATAATCACTTATTATTTAAGCATGATGAATCTTTTATTGATCATTCATAACCTTTAGATGATTTTCGATATACTTGAATGATGCTGTATTAGCGACTCTTAATAGAGTAACATCTAACATCACCCAATTATGAATGTGGAATCTCATCGGCGGTTCTCCAATGTTTCGTTCTATAACAAAACATTCATACATTCATTTAACTGTCACCACACTTTAACTTGTGACTTGTGAGATTAGCTACTTACTTCACAAATAAGAAATGACACATGTGATGATCTATCCGCAATAACGATATATGTATATCGTTATTACTTACAACAACATATGATTTAAAATTCAGTCATATGTAATTTGTATCTCACAATCACAATTTCTTGTAATTAATTAATTACCAAGACTTAAATTTATGGATTCTATTATTTAATTTAATAGAATATTAATTCAATTAAATAATAAATCTGTCATAAAATAGAATGCGTCATTTATATATTACAAAAATTTATATCCAAAATTGATTGGACGTAGGACATAACACGTACACGCTGATCAATTAAATGTTCTTCAATTTTTTTATTTTTTTATTTGGATAATCAGACTTTAATTTGATATCAATCATGTGAGTTTACTTAATATAATTCCAATTGAGTAATTACACTGTAATTTGATTTCAATTAAGATAACTTCATCTAATTCTACTAATTAAAATCGATGATCTGTCACTCAAATAATTATGGTAATCACATGTAGGCATTACTCGTGATGTTAAATAAGTACAACTAAAGGAAGATAAATAAATTCATTGCATCATTCATTTTTGTCTTTTTTAAGTGACGGAATTGGATTGAGTTACCCGATTAAAAAGTTTAAGTGTAGTTACCTAATTGAGTAAAACTGAAGTACAATTACATTTTCACACTAAAATAAAGGGATAATTGCAGCAGCGGTCCTGAAGATTTCATTTTGTTTTTTTGCAAACTTTACTATAACTTTCACTTTGTGCCATTCACAGTCCCCAAATCTTTTAAAAATTAGTATTTGAGGTCCAAATTGATGATTTCTGTTAGTTTAGACGTTAGTTGACCCAATAAATTAACTTTGATCAATTTAAGAAGGGATAAAATGGTAACTTTGAACTTTCCTCATTTAATAAGTAAACAAACACTTAACCCCCAACCAAATCAACTAAAAATCCAACTCACCTCCACCGTGCCGACGAACGCTACTCACCATCCCATTCACACTATGCCTGCCAAAATCCACCCATTCACACCCATCAATTCAAAATAATTATCAACAATGTTCGAGATTTCTTTATTTTTCCAATGGCTGCTAGTATGGTGGTGCAAGCAACGTGGAGGAAATCCCTCTTGATTTTTTAGTAACTCCTTGATTTTGATCATGGTGATGATGGTGTGCTAGTACATTGTAATTTCATAGTGCCTAGGATATGATTGTAGGGGGACAATTATTTTGTATGGTCTGCATTTTGGGTCATTCGAGCTAATTGATCCGGTGGTGGAGAGTTTCGTAGACTGCTATTTTGCTCAGTTCTGCTGTTGATTTGATCCATTTTCAAGAATTCTTGAATTTTAGTGATTGTTTGTGCATCTATGGCTTTGATTTGTGAGTGTGTGGGGGGGGGGGGGGGGGGGGGGTTTGTTCGAAACGGTGAATGTAGGAGGAAATTGATGGAGTGTAATAGACATAAGGGCCACACGGTGGAGTTGGCAGCTATTGTTGGCTCGATGTGTAACTAGGTGAGTGGCAGTCGCTAGCGTAGTGATGGAGATGGGTTTAATTTTGGTTGGACATAGTAGGTGACGATGGTCAACGTAACACGGTGATTTGGATGTGGTGGGTAGTGATCATTGGTACGGGGTGGGATGGATGGCAATTGGTGGATGCCGAATGCAGGTGGCAATGGAACTGTAGTGGTTGGTTTTTTGATTGGTTTTAGGAGGATGTGGAGTGTGGGGTAGGTAGGAAGAGATGAACATTGAATTGGTTTTTTGTTATTTTATTTTTTGGTTTTTTAATTTTAATTCAAAGTTACAATTTCACTCCTTTAAAATTGGTCAAGGTTAATTTATTGGGTCACCTAACGGTCAAACTAATAGAAATCATCCATTTGGACCCCAAGTGCTAATTTTTAAAAGGTTTGGGACTATGAGTGCCACAAAGTGATGGTTAAGGTAAAATTTGCAAAAAAGTAAAATATTTGGGACTGCTGCTACAATTATCCCGTAAAATAAATACAGTTATCGAAATATAATTTACCGTTGTTACTTGTCTTCTTGTAACTTTGTAGACTTTTTGTTAAATTACTTTACGTGGGTGTTCATCGTCCTCTTTGCATTACATATAGGAACCATGAATTATTAGGCCCACTAACTATAGGGACTAATAGAATGAAGACAAGGATATGTCTTACAAAAAATTAAAACAAATAAATTGCAAAATCATATTTCCAATAGAATAAAAAATTATGGTAAAAAATGAATTATTTATGCATTTGTGACAAATTTATTAATCGAAGAACTCCAAGTACATAAAACAATATCTGAATATTACAAAGAATTTTACCTCAAGCCTAAACTAATAGGCACCAAGATTTCAACCATCAAAGGATCGAACAATTGTACCAATCCGTTTCATCATAGAGGCACCAAACAAACCTGGACCCTCACTCACTATTAATGGAGTTGCTTCTATGAACTAGAAGAACCCACACCACATCAACCGTCTTCACACTCAAATAGGTATCACTCAGACTCTCTTTCTTACAAAGGACTTGCACAGATCATCCAATTAGAAGTTGCATATGAAAGGAGAAGACAAACAGGGTCCAAATAAAACTATGGAAGAAGGTACACACATAGAAAAATGACAGAAGGGCCCTATTTATACTTAGAAAATCAACAATTGATCTATGATGAATCTAACGGTCCAAAGAGCCTGACACTATATCATTCAAGAGCCAACCAAAGTCACTATTCAAACGCGCAATAATCTGTTGTGATGTTGGGCCTGGGTTGTGGGCCAGCTGCTAGAAGTTATTGAGAAGTTATAAAGGGAATATACTACATAATTACTACATTATAAAAACACATTTCAAAATTGACAAACTCCTTAAAATTTTTCATAAATCGGGTGCTAAGTCATAATATTAAATATATAATTATAATATAATATACACTAAGTTTGGATTAAATATACTGTACCAAATTAACTCCTACAAAATTAGTTATTATACTATATTTAAAATATTTTTCTCACAATCCTCTCACAACCAAACATGATTTTCTCTCTCTACAAACTCAGCTCGTCGAAAATCTCCAAAATCACAAAAACTCACCGTTTATCCTCGATTTCGAGCCACAATCAATGAATAAGGTTACAATCCCATCGACGTACTTTTGATTTTTATTGCTTTGGAGAAGTTGAAGTTGGTTGTGGCGGAATTTGATTTTTCTAAAGCAAAAACTGAACTCATGTGGTCTGATTTCGTAGGTAAACTTATAATCACCGTTAGTCCTCGATTTTTAGTCACGATCAATGAATGAGATCACAATTCTATCGACATACTTCTGATTTTCATTTTTTGGGAGAAGTTGAAGTTCAACTGTAAAGGAATTGGATTTTCTGTGTGTGATTAGGAATGACAGTTTTGCATGTTTGCATGTTGTACGAAGGTCACACGTCACTTATACTAGTGAATGATAAATGCAAGTATGATGAATTGGTCAAGCTTGTAATTTCAGAATTGGGGCTTAATGGTGCAAATTTAGCTGTGATAATGACATATTCTATGGATTCTAGTTTACCTCCAGTCCAAATTCTGAGCAATAATAATGTCCGACCGTATTTGAGGTTAAAATATTTGGATGAGTTTGTATCGACTTATCCTATTATGGTTGATGTTATTGCTACAGTTTCATGGCAGTCAAGATATACATTGCAATGCCTAGAGTGGTCGACAACTTTCGTCGAGTCATCGGCTGTGTGTTTTCTTTAGAACAAATAGCTGAAGAAATTTGTGAATCAGTTGTGACCATTGAGAAAGAAAACATTGAAGAAGATGTGACATTGGTATTCGAAGCAAATGCTAGAGCAGTAGTGGAGAGAAATATTTTTTGCAACAAGGACATAATAAAAATGAGTTTGGCCTTCTATACTATACAAAACAAGTTTGAATATAAGGTGTTGCGATCGGACAAGGAGTACGTGGTAAAGTGTTTCCATAATGATTACAAATAGATATTTAGATCTTCAGGCTTGGGAGAAACAAAAATATTTAAGATCAGGGAAATGTATAATGGTCACACATGCTCGATAAACGTTGTTTTAGGATCTCATCGGGAAACATCTAGCTCAATTGTGTCAAACTGTATCAAGTACAAATAAACCTCTTTACGTATATTATACACTCCTAATGATATCTCGAATGACATGTTACATGAATATGGAGTATCAGTGAATTATGTGAAAGCGTCGAGGTCACGTGAACAGACATTAAAATTGATTAGAGGTGATCCAAGACATCGTTTCAGTTGGTGTCATCTTATTTCTTTATGCTAGAACAGATGAATATAGGGATAGTCACAAGAATAGAAACAAATCATTAAATAGATTTAAATATTATTTTATGGCTTTGGGTGCATCGATTACTGGTTGGAAATATTGTAAGCCAGTCATTGTAGTTGATGTCACATATTTAAATGGTCATTACATGGGTACACTCTTCATGGCTTGTATACAAGATGCAAACAATAACATCTTTTGGGATTGGGGATAATGAGAATGATAAGTCATCGAGATGGTTTCTTGAGATTTTAAAGAGGACACATGGATCGAGAGATGGATTATGTATAGTATCAGATAGACACAATAGAATAAGAAATGCCATTGAATTTGTATATCCAAACGCAATGCATGTGATCTGATCATACCATTTGCTTAAATATTTGAAAACTCATTACGCAAAATCAAGTCACAATGTCACACATGCATTCAATTCTGCTATAAGAGCGTATACAATGGATGAATTTGAATACCAAATGCAGCAATTGGACTCAATGAATGAAGAGATCAGGGGATATTTGGTATCTGTAACATATATTATGACTTCCTATGACTTTTTATGTGATATTATGAAATATCTGTGTATATCTATGATCATGCATGTTTAATGTACGAACTATATTTCATTTATTGTTGCATGAAATTGAAACATAATTATGAATGAAATATATCAGTGGATATTTAGTAATCAGTGGATATTTAGTATGTGGCTCATTTACAATTGAAACATGATATATTTTATGAATCTGACCATTTGTGATATGTTTTGTAATAATACTGACTATCTGCAAACTTTTTAGAGTTAACTGTGATCGTATGTGACCGTTGTTATTTATGCTTGAATATATTATCTAATAATTAAAATTATTTTTTAGATGGATGTTGGATATGAAAAATGTTCAAGATTGCACATGTCAAACAATAGATACTCTACTATGATATTAAATATAGTAGAATCTATAAATGCAGTCACGAATGCGGCAAAGAATTACCTTATTCAAGAACTTCTAGAATCATTGCGGCGAACAATCCAATCTTTATTTTGCAAGAATAGGGATAAAGCACATAGCACTTTCACAAAGCTTGCAACCAAATATGAGAAGCTGCTGAGGGAAACGAGCAATGATGTGAGAAATCTAAAGGTAAAAACAGCAAACTATGTTTATTATGTTGGTCTCATGTTTAGCTTTAAATATTTTTTATTTTCAGGTTTCACCTACAAGTCACACTTTGTTTGAAGTGAGGGACAATTCGTCATTGTACATGATTGATATAATTCAACATACATGTAGTTGTAGAATGTTTCAAGTGGATCAAATTCCGTGGCCACATGCACTACAAGAAACAGCAACATTGAAGCTGGATGTGTACGACTTTTGTTCGGTGTATTACACAAGTGATGCATATCTGAATACCTACAAAGAGACCGTCTTTTCTGTGGGTAATAAATCAGAATGGAGTTTGCCGGAAGACGTGAATAATAGAGTTGTACTTGCTCCAAACCAAAAGAGAAGTTATGGCCGGCCTACTGAGAGGAGGAAAAAGTCAGCTTGTGAGAGATCACAAGTTGTGAAATGTGGAAGATGTGGTAAATCCGATCACAATCGTCGAACATGTAGGAACATGGTTCCACTTAATCAAAACAACGGCAAATTGATAGCAAAGAAAGGTCCAAAAAAATTCAAATAGCTTAGCATAGTAATTTAAAATTTTTTTTTTACACTAGGATATTCTTTGTAATTGCAAATTGTTTCATTTTATTGCCAAACTATGTATTGTTTGGATTATATGAGTTAACAGATATATGCATTGAGCTTAGATTATATTTCAGGATGTCACACATGTTTCTGGGAAGGGCGGTGTAAACAAACATTGATTGTGATTCTGTTTATGATGATTGTGACTATCTGTGACTATTTCTAGCACAAAAAGGCAATAACAAGTTATATGTTTTTTGTTTGGATGTGGTTGTTTGTAACCGACTATGAATAAAATTCGAAGTTAATTGACTTGAGTCTTTTAACTAAGTTTCGACTAGACTAGATGTGACCAATTCTGTGTATACTATTTATGACAAATATATAAATCATACCTGTTAAGCATATGTGACCATTTGTGACCTATTTGTATGTAACAAGTTAACCAACTGTTGCTATTTGTGACCATTTGTGATTTGATATTATGTAAGCACGTATGACCAATTATGACCATTTGTAACTTGTTCAAACCGTGCAAATATAAACTTTTACCTCCATAAAATACTTAAATGATATAAACAAAATCATAAACATAAAGACCAATACTTTCACCTTCATTGTATCAACTACTTGAGAAAAATAAATTCTCCTTCAATTCCAAAACATATTATAAAGATAAAGATAATATCTATCGACTACATCGTAAAAAACATGTTTTGTCTTACTTTGAATAGCTATCAACCTAATCTATCATGAAAACAATTACATCAACAATAGTTCAGTCATTTGACTTTGATTTTCCCCTTCCAACTTGCCTCAGTTGTCTATTTTTTAACAGCAACACTGCAATTTCAAGCTTGGCTTTCGCAGTATCAATTGACATTAGCATTTTGGCAAGCTCATTGTGCATACTTTATGACAAAAACACCACATTCGTGCCTGTAATATCTAACGTAGATGAATCATAAGTAACTAAAAAATATTGATGAAAAATGATAAAACTCGTAATGTCCATAATGAAACTTACGCATTTTGTTGTTGAGGTAAACCACTGACAATGTTAATATGCAGGTCCCTGGATATGTCACCCATATCATCAGTAGTTTTCATCCACAGTCCAACCACTTTTAACAGATGTGTAAGAGTCTTCACAAGCGGTAAGACCCCTTAATAAACCTTATAATCCTTATACGATTTGTTACTTGAATTGAATATGTACATGACGCGGTTATTAATGTCAATCCTCCCCAACATCCATTGAGCATGATTTGTAGGCATCAACACAGATTCAACTTCTCTCCAAGCAATATTAAATGATAACCGTTCACCATTGATGGTTTAGAATAGGTATTCCTTCTCATTCACAATGCTTGGATTTTGAACAAATTTGGAGTATAAAGTCTGAATTGTCATATCATATATACAATTTGTAGTTGTTGCTTTCATCTTAACACCTTCACCAAACTTGACAAGTTGTTTTATTTAATGAAAACATGCATCTATGTGCTGTAATAACAAAGAGCTTACATAAGTGATGTGAACTATTATGCATATGTGAAAAAAATGGTGGCAATATTGTACAGTGCTGTTCAATGATGAATTAGAATTGATCAATGTATGCCACCAAGTTTTATAACAGGGACATTGCCACACACAAATCGAGGACTTATCACAATATCTGCATCGTTGAACTTTACCATGTACACAGATGTATGAACTCATCAAACAAATGAATAAGATTGTGACCGAGTTATTTCTTTCCGTGACCAGCAATGCTATGGTCACATAAAATAATCACACGTCACACTTGAAACAAAAACACTTATAATCTACATTTAATGTACCTACTCTTTGGCTTGTATCCTCTGTCAAACCAATTGTGGAATGAACTCAGGTCTGCACTATCAANAAAACACTTATAATCTACATTTAATGTACCTACTCTTTGGCTTGTATCCTCTGTCAAACCAATTGTGGAATGAACTCAGGTCTGCACTATCAACTCCCTTCGAATAATTTGGAACACAACGTTTCCAAATGTGGATTTTGATCCAGTAGCGACATGATGTGGATCAACCTTCACGAAAGGTGACTGCAGAGTTTTTGATTGCTTTTGTGCTCTCTTCACAGGTAGTGAATGATGTTAGAAGATCTGTATATGTTTAAATCCCTAAAAAATAGGTTATTTATGAGAATATAATTATATGAATTGAAGATAGATGATGATATTGGTGTCAGGGATCATTTGTATAAGTGTGACTATTCTCTAAAATGTGTGTTCGCAAGCGTACGAGTCACGTATAAGTAATAAAGTGGACTAATAGGTCCGAGTTGTCCATCCTACGATAAATATTTACTTAATTACACAAAAAATATTTAATTTAGACAATAGAAAATACAATAAAATTTTAATTTTTAAAATAAAGAAATTAACTAAAAACTCTACAAAAAGAACAAATCTAAAATTAAGGGAAGTTGAAGAGATAAAGTAGTTGAAATTCATGAATTCACTTAATTGTCACCTAATTAATTTCTTAATAAGCCAAAAGAAATTTACTCAATTAAACATGTTTGACTCAATTTTCCTATTTTAACCAATTCTCTCTCTCTCCGAAATTAGTCCTAATTCCTTGCGTTAGGTCCTACATTAATTGCGCTTCAAGTCTCTCAACTTTGATCTTGTATATTTTGGTCCCCAAAATGTGATTTTTCTTTTAGTTATGCCCTCTATAATTGCATCCAAAATCCTTCAACTTTTATCACTTTACATCTTGGTCCCCAAATTCATGTTTTTGTACACTTTTAATCATTTTTCTTTCATTTTGCCCTTTTTTTTCCATTCAATTGGAGGATTTTGATATATAAAAGCATTAATTACATCATTGTGAATAGAAATTTGTTCATTTCATCAATTAATAGCTATTTTTAGGTCTTCAATAAGTGTGTTAAAACATACTTATCAAACACAACCAAACTTAAATTCTTGCTCGTTACGAGAAAGATTATCTACTAGTAAAATGAACAATATGTGATAAAGATCAACAATATTAGATAGCTTTTCAAAAATATCTATGAGTGTAAAATTGTATAATCAATTCACAAATATGCTTCCAATTAATGTTACCAAAAACAAACTAAACTTATCTAAAGTTTGATCGGTGTTTGTGTGCATAATCACTTTCAATCATCATATAAACTCGGAAAAAGTTGTCAAAATGAAAAAAAAAAATTAAATTGAATCCAACCCGACCCATATTGATCATTTCTTTCCTTTCCCCTTGTGAAATTACACACCCCAGCATATATACTTCTTTTCTTCCCCGAGATGTTAATCTATAGGTTGCTCTAAATCACTCATTTCTTTTATCGCGTAATTTGGTTGGGTGTGACAATGTCAACAATCTATAATTCTCTTCAAAGTTGAGTGTTTTGACATTTAAGTTTATAATAAGTAACTCAAACCCACTAATTATCTAAACCCCCAAACCAATTACAAATGCACGATTACTTTCCAATCTTTGCGATTATAGCTCATAATTAACCTCATTCCCTTAAACTTTCGTCTTGACCTGTGTAACGAGATTCATGTCGATACAACCCCAATTTTTAAAGAGCAAAGGGTACAAAGTTTCGAAATACTCCTACGAGCTTACTAACTCGAGTTAAGAAGGTTACAGAGAGAGGAATAAGATTTAACAAGTACAATGTCCTTTTTGAGCAAGTAAAAATAAAGAAATAAAGAGGCTTAGATCCCTAGTATATGGTTATTACCTAGTTTATAGTTGATAGTCAAATATACTCCACACAAATATACTAAACATGCATGGAATTTATACATTTCTAGATAATCTCCTTCATCGGCTTGACGACCCCTAAAGTTCTCAAAATAGGGTAAAGTTATAGAGAATGTAGGTTGATAGAAACTTATTAACAACTCATAACCTAATCCTACCAATTCAAAACTCTCTCCATCAATAAAAAATTTTCACACCTAGATAATAATTAATCATGACTATTGTGTTAAAAATATATTAGGATCTTACATAAATAAGCATCTTTTTAAAAGAATTAAGCATAAATAGCATATTTGGTCATATCTTGTGAATCAATAACTATTTTAAACATCAAATCATCCTAAGCCGGCAATGTTATCTAACATGTCAACCACAATCAAAATAAAATAAAAATAAATAATCACCCCAAACTTGAGTTACACATTGACCACAATGTGGAAAAGAACAAAATAAAAGAGTAGACGTGGTAAATGGAAATTTCTTTGTTGGACGTTTGGTGAAGATGTGAATATGCTCAACTTGGACTTGTGATGCTCTTTGAATATTTCATTTCTAATTCACCCCCAAACTTGTGATCAAGCATCGACTTGATTCCAAACCATTTTCTTTAACAAACATCTCAAGAAATAACTTGTGGTGTCCTACAAATTCACAAGAAAGGAGTAGATTATACGAGGTAAAATCAAAGTTGGTAAGTGTAATCAACATAGTCAAAATGAACCCTCAGACTTGTTGAAAACCATGATAAAGTGGCAATAGTGTCAAAAATTTGTTCGCTAAAAAGTGTGTACCGCAATTGCACGAGTCGTGTACAAGTAATAAAGTGTACTAATGAGTCCGAGTTGTCGATCCCACAAGAAACATTTACTTAATTACAAAAGAGTTTATTTAATTCTAACAATAAAACATACAATAAAATTTTGATTTTAAAATAAAGAAATTAACTAAAAACTCCACAAAAATAATAAAAAGAACAAATCTAAAACTTAAGGGAAGTTGAGAAGATAAAGTAATTGGGATTCATGATTTTACTTAATCGTCCTCTAATTAATTTCTCAATAAGCCAAAAAGTAATTTACTCAATTAAGCGTGTTAGAGATATTTTTTCTATTTTAATTAATTACCTCTTTCGAATGAAATTATTCATAACCAATTGGTTTCACATACTATATCTCTAGTCGATTAAAATCCAATCAATTACATTGAATCTTTGTGAAAATAATTCAATAGATCACCAAGGTTAGGAATACATTTCTATCTCCTACAAGAATTTAGGATATTTACTATTCGATCTAAAATGCACAGTGTTTTATCAAACATTATACAAATCACTTTCATTTATTGATCTCATAAATGAAAAGCACTAAATAAAATAGCAAATATACACATTGAAATAAGTATTTTAATATTGAAGAGAAAATATTGAAATTCATAAAGCTAGGTTAAGTTACATCAATCATCCCAACAGAAAAAACTTAGCTCAAATTATATAATAAAGAAAAGATTTATTTAAATATATTAAAAGTTGGAGAAACTAATGGATGAAATACAAGACTAAAGATAAACTCGTCTTTTGGTTGGATTCTTAAAGGTTGCAATGGCTAGGTCTTATTTTTCCCTAAAATCTTTCCACTTTTCTTGATTTTTCCTCCTCCTTGTGTCCTAGTTCTTGCTTTCTTTTTTCTCCAGAACGAAAGTAAAATGAAGGCGAATGAAGAATGGAAGAAAAATGGCTGAAAAGTGGCTTAAATATGCCTAAAAAGTCCCCAAGAAATTACCGAAAAGTTTCGAAAACTTCCACGATTTGCAAAAATGGGGCCATAAAAATATGAGACAAAAAATAAACTTGTCCTTTGTTTGGATTCTTAAAGGTTGTAATTGCTTGGTCTAATTTTTCCCTAAAATCTTTCCACTTTTTCTTGATTTTTCCTCCTCCATGTGTCCTAGTTCTTGCTCTGTTTTTTTCTCCAAAATTAAAGTAAAATGAAGGGCGAATGAAG
>CAIGRP010003804.1:0-10191 GCA_903798385.1 Fraxinus cuspidata
TTTTCTTAACATGAATAAAAATTTGTTTTTAGAATTATTGGATAACAAAACAAAAAATAAAATGTATAATCTTAATAATATAAATCTTCACTTGAAAAATTAAACTAGGTTTTCAAACGTAACATTTTGTTTTCTAAAAAAATTCATAAACAATGAAACTATCATCTATTCATAATTTCTATTAGTCGTGAAAATCTTTTTCGGTGGAGTCTCATCATCCAAGGTAATGCATGACCCATTTTCAGAATCCATAACCAAATCGACGAAGTTCTGTGGCTCGAATTCTTGCTCAGGGTCCTCTTCTGGCTCTGGTTCGAGTCCCTCCTCTGGGCTGTTCCCAGTCAACCTAGTTGTTTTTTCAAGTCCTAATTATGTAACAAGTATAACTTCAATTATGTTAACTTTTTGGAGTGACATTTTATTTCATAAACAATATTTCAGAAAAAAAATTCAACTAACAAGTCATGCGAGGTAAGTATGCTTATACATTTCATAATATTAGGCAAGATACTAAAAAAATAATATTTCATTTCATATTCGGGAACAATTGGAGAGTGGTCGAATAGTGAACGCTACGTGCTAATGATTCTTTATAACATTGTATGTTTAAAACTTTATATTATCTTTAAGCTCCTAAATTTTATGAAAATACCCATTTTTTTCTTTCTTTTCCAAAAACTTGGATTTTTTTCGAAATAATTTTATTTAAATAATGCGCAACCAAAGGCTTCCCATTGATGATGGGGGTCACAAATGGACATCTTAAATCTCAAACACTTCTTAGATAGTTAAGGTATTTTGGACAAAGTCTTTTAATCTTGCGAATACGTAAATCAAGAAACTCAAACAATAAATGGAACTTGAGACCTCTTAAAATATGAATTTTCTAATTGGTAAAAATTAAAATACCACCCGAAGGCTAGAACTAAACATACAAACATATACAATCATAATTTGAAGTAACGTTTAAAAACAATTATTTAATTACTTAAAAAAATTATTAATATAATTTATTCAACAAAAGAAAAGAAAAATCTATAAGTTTTTTTTTTTAAACAGCACCGTCATTGTTCATGTGAACAGTGATACACACTGTTCATCACTATTCGTACGAGCACTGTTCACGTGGACAGTGCACGTGAAAGTAACTTTTTTTGCTATAAAGTCTACAGGAAAGTAAAATCTTTGCTCTAATACCAAACTGTAACACCCCAAAATTTCACAAACATTGAGTGTTACCAAAAATTCAATTTTCGCAAAATGATAAAATAATATTCTTTAATAAAAAAAATAACTGAAATATCAATAATGAAAACATAATCACAAATTAAATAAATGTTTTTGAACAAATTAAATTGACTAATAATTTAAAGGAAAAAATAAACTTAATGGTTTATCTCTTCGATTCATCTTGACAGTCGCATCACTATCCACCACTATTCCAATCGACCTGAACTAACTTGTAAAATTTTGTAAGAGTATTTAAAAATATCCAGTAAGATATGAGCAGTTTTCATAGACAATTATATCGTAATAAAATAAACACTTCATACCACTTTTTCTTATGGAGTATATCGGTGACCTAGCGACACACCCATCTTACGTCATCTTGAATTCATGTAAGATTTCTTATCTCTTAATAAAGAACTCGAATGTCTACTAGCAATTCATGCATAAATTACTGAATATAAAGCATAACAAAACAAACCACTTGCACAAAAGTATCTCGCCTTGATTGATTAAACGAAGTTTTGATAAAATATATATATATACTGGCAATTTACAGCGCTTTATATGAAAGCTATCGTGTAAAATTCTTTAGTGGTGAATTATGAGACAATTGCACATTATATATATAGTGGTTGAGTCATGGTACAATTGAGATGGAAAATCGTGTATATTAAATTGGATAATAATTGAAATTTTAATAAACCAATCATAATATGACACGTGTACTTGGCAACCGAGTCGAGCGGCTCCTCAAAAAGAGCCACGAACCGCTCGGGCTCGTCTTTTGACGAGTTCAAGCCGAGCCGCAAGTGAGCTTGCTCGACTCGTCGAGCTCGTGGGCTTGTGAAAAATTAAAGAAAAATTAAAAAAAAAACGTGAAAAAGTAAAAAAAAATCAAATCAAAAAGCTCGTTGGCTTACGGCTCTGCTCGTGAGCTCACGAGCTCGTGGGCCGAGCTAACGAGCCATGAGCCGGCTCGACTCGTGAGCTCGTGGCTCGTTTCTCACGAGACAGGAACTCAAGCCGAGCTCGTGGGTTTAAGTGTCGAGCCGGTTCGGCTCGGTCCATTGCCATGACTAGCCGATGACTACTATTACAACATGTGACTATCTACTCAATCAAACTTTTTCTTTTTTTTAATAGTAATCTACCTTTATCTTTCCTCAAAAAAGACTGATAAGACGGCTCACAAAATTCTACATTCTTTAGGATTTTGGCTCTAACTTATCTCAAAGTTATCCAAATTTAACTTTCATCGAGTCTAAAATATATGATTTAATATGATCCATCCAACAACTCTAATATTGATATACTAAATCTCGCTATTTCAATATCTAATTATTTGGTCAAAATAAAAATATAGCATATAAAACCAAAAAAAACTATTTTAGAAATTTTCGGGGTGTCACAACCTTTTTCGATAAATTATCACCTAATTAGCCATTTTCAAATATGCTATTTAAGAATTGTCAAATATGATAGCTGAGGAAAATATGTGTAAGTAATTCAAAATAAGACAAAAGGGTAATATGACTTTTTGTGATAACTAGTTTGTTGCCCGTACATTGTACGGGTTGTAATTGAAGGTATTGTTAGCGTGATGTAAAGTCTTGTAGATATTTTTGCAGATTGTAGCAACAACTATTTGATGATTACTAATGAAATAATCAAAGGTTTTCGAGTTAAATGAAATATTTTTAGAGTGCTGCAAGATCGGTCATAGATTCATGAGTTGAACCACTCAAATGATGGCAATTGAATGTAGTAAAAGTTTAGCTTGTCTTCCCTAGACATCAATTGATTTTTAGATATGATTGAAATCTAATGATAACAAGTGGTATTAGAGCTAAGTCATGGATTCGAGTTACAAAAGTGCCATGTTGAAGGAGGAATTATTGAGGTGTAACGTTGCTCCTAAATCCATGGGATGAGTCACTCAAATGATGGTGATCGAATATCCTTGAAAGTTTATTCTACTCTCATTAGAACATCAATTTGTTTTTAGGTGAGATGATTGAAACCCGATTCTAATAATTTTAATTCACGATAACAATGCTACACTGTCAAGTTATAATAATTTGTGAATATGGTTTACACATTGGTTTACACCTTGATGAGTTGGCAATTTTTCCTTGTATTAGTTTTAATAACACATTTTTCAATGAATGGCTAGATTTTTGACACATAAGGGAGTAACCTAGGATGTAAATAATATGTGTACAAGTAAATTAATCAACAAACAAGTTAAAATGAATCATCTTCTTCTTCGTCTTAGTTGTCCATGATGAAGAAGATAACAATGATAAGAATGTTGTACTCATCAAACTCACCGAGGCGCATTTGTTGTCCTTGTCAATGTCGATGAGGTTGACGAGGATGATGAGTAGTATACTTCATATACTTGTTATTTGTGTCAATCTCCTCGATCTCGTAGAGATTAACCAATACCATTTTGACTTACAAGAAAATTTTCATGAAGATAGTATTGTTTTTGATCTATAAAACTTACTCTTTAAACAAAAGAAAAATATTAGACTGATTTTTTTATTTTTTTTACTTGGCCATTTAGAAATAGCTACTTTGGAAAGTTTTATATATATAATTAATCCGACAATCCTTTCAAAAACGTGGAAAAATCACCAAAATATAATTAGCATCTTTATAGATCTAATTTTTCAATTTTTTTAAAATAACAATACCTGTGTAGTCATAATCATAAAAACTGTTTACTCTATAGAGGATATAAGCAAATCTAAGGGAATGTCAAGAAGGCGAAAAGAATTAATATTCAAACCTGTAGGGTCTCTTCTTCTTCTTCTTCTTCATTTGTGAAATAATAAATCCAAAATATATATAGGGAGAGCATCGACTATATAAACTCTTTTTATTCTCGAACGATTATGCTTGCACACTGTTGAATAACTTGATTGTTGATAAATTTATTATTGACTACTTGGATTCAAATGAATTCAAATGCTCGGGCGCAGTTATTAGAACACTTTTATAAAATTAATCAAATAAATTCAAAAGGAACTTTTGAATTTCATTAACTCCTTTTGAATTCTCAAAAGTAATGCCAAACATGCATTTGATTAATTCATCCAGGATTGGAAATGGAGTCGGGACGTCAAAAGACCGAGACAAAAGAGAATAGATAAAATAATCCCCGACTCACATATAAATATTGAACAATTACCAAATTACAAAATCTTATTAATTTCATTTTACAATCCCATGTACGTATCCTTCCAAAACCTAATAAACCAAGAAAAAGATATGAAATGATTCATTTAGATGAATAGATCATTGGCTGAAATTTTCTGAAATTTATGCATAATTTGTGTGTATCAACTCAAAGCTGCAAATCCCCCACCTTTCATCATCTGTCTGAACTCTCTGTAATTCACCCTTCCATCGCCATCAACATCCACTTTCTTTATCATCATTTTGCAATCTTCTAGGGTTCTTCCTTGCTTCAATCCCAAGGATGCCAAAACCGATCTCAATTCCTCAACCGTGATGTATCCATCGCCGTTTTGATCGAAAACATTGAACGCTTCTTTCATATCCTCTTCTTCATCCTCGTCCTTTTCATCCCTAA
This sequence comes from Fraxinus cuspidata, assembly GCA_903798385.1. NCBI lineage: Eukaryota > Viridiplantae > Streptophyta > Magnoliopsida > Lamiales > Oleaceae > Fraxinus > Fraxinus cuspidata. Next base: position 4,832 of record CAIGRP010003804.1, read on the forward strand.
TCGTTTGATACAATGATCCGAATTCGTCCATATCGACGAATCCATCGCCGTTCACGTCGATTTTCTCCACCATTTGGATCAGTTCTTTTTCCGGAATGTGGATTCCGAGTTTCTCCAGTGAGTCGCCGAGTTCTTTGCGAGTAATTTTACCGTCTCCGTTGCGATCGAACATGTGGAAAACCCGTTGAAGCTCCGCCGGATCCATTTATCAAGTGATGGGTAATTGAAAAACGATCAAAGGAGGAATTGAATTACTCTTATTACATGGCAGAAAGAAGTGTATGGAGAATATGATTTCTTGAATTTCTCAAAAAAAATTGTTGGCTAATGATTAGAAGATAGATCTTTCAAGAGAAAATCGTATGTGGATAGCGAGAAAAGAGAGCAGGAAAAAAGGGATATCCAATGAAATTGTTGAATCACTGCTTAAAAACTACGAAATTTGGAATCTAAATATAGAATTCAAATAATCAAATGTGGAAATTGGAATTGATATATGGATTGGTGGGGAGCTTGAATTTTGGGATGGTTGTATGGAAGCATGTTTGTAGACGTGAGAATCACTACTAACAAGAGAAATTAAAGATACGGAATAATTAACAAAATTTCCACGTATCTTACATTTTTTATTTTGTCGAATAATATAACAACAACATAGGCCATTGTACAAAAAGAGTTGATTTAAATTGGCATGGACTTTTGTTTGTATTCGTGACATCCTCGTTGAACTCGTCATTATTTTCAAGGTCGTTTAAGGTCTTGGGTTATGTTCTCATATATGGAGCATGTTTGCTTCTCATTTTATAGTAAACAGATATTTTAGAATAGTAAATTGATGAAAAATGTGTGGTTAATAAGAAAAAAATTTGGATTTGTGTGTAATACTATTTTATTAAAGAGTGTGTGATTGAAAAGAAGAGAGAGAAAAAATCGTTTTAAAAATAATGGAAATCAAACATATGCATAACATAGTTTTGCTCTAATAAACAAATAATTTTATAATAAATAAATTTTGTTTCTAGTTATTTACTGTTATTGCATTTATTTGATATTAATCATGTGAATAAAGTGTTAATGATCACTTATGATAATATAAGTTGGGTAATTACATTAAAGAACGCATTGTGACACACCTTATATTTAATTTTATATAAATTGATCACAACCCATGTATGATGGTTGACACTTTGTTGCGGAAGGAAGAAGTGTTGAATATTTCACAACTCAATGTAAGATTTGTCCTTATCGCATAAACGAATTAATGCTGACAATAGTACACTTGAAATGTATTGAACGGATCATGTGTTGAATTTACTTTTATAGCATAACCAGGCTCACGGGCACTTAATCTAAACTTTCTTGACAGAGATGTATATATCTTTCGAAAGCGAACGAAGTAGAGAACGCAAATACGCATCGAGAATCGTCATCTTGAAAAATGAATCAAGTGATTACTTAAGAATTTTTTATTTAACGATTACAAATCTAAGTTCAGTATTTATCAATGGCTAACTTCGGTATTTGTGATTGGTTCACAAGATCGATGAAAAAATATATAACTTAAATTAGTGTAAATAATTAGAGGATAAAACAGTAATTTATGCTCTCATCTAGTTATAGGATATTGGATGTCGGCGAAATGGTAGTTTAGAGATAAATAATGCATATATATTTTAACTTATGTGATTTTATATATTTCGAGAGTGTAATTTTTTGCTTTTAATGAAAAAAAATACTAATACCTAAATTGGATGATCTTAAATCAACTAAGACACGATCTAATATGATATTTGATAGATGTTCATGTGTAGATTATAATAAAAAAACATAAATTTAGAATTTACATAAAGTGATATTTAACGCTCCGTTTAAACTCATCGTTCCACATTATAATGAAAGGAATAATAATTTTTTTGAAGAACGTGTGGTTAAAGAAAAGTTTTTGGAATTACGTGTAAAATTATTTAATTGAAAAATGTGTTATTAATAAAAAAAAATGAATTATTATTTAATGAAGAATAATAATGGGGGCCAAATCGGGGCTTAATTTTTTGATTGGATCGAAATCATAAAGTTTCAATTTTTAAACTTCCAACTTTTAAAGTTTGTTCGAGTTCCTTTTTTTTTTTTTTGTCAAAAATGCATTTGAAATAGTGATTTGATGGAGAATAGTGGTGGTGGAGGTTTTGTGGTTTTGGTGGTGGTGTTGGTGTTGGTCTTTTTGGATGATGGTTTGCTGTCGAGAGATGATGGTGGTTCCGACGATGGGGTTTCGATTGCCATGCTGTTGGTGGCAGTGGTGAGGTGCTAGTCACAAGTATTGGTAGTAGTCATAGATTATTTGGTTGTTTGTGACCATTAAATTAATTAATCTATGACCGATAAATAATATTCGACCGATGAAAAAGATAAATTGTGACGAAAAAATAATGTGTGACCGATAATTTGATAATTTATGACTGTCTAATAAGTTTTGATTTATAATATTTTTGACTTGTGACCTATAAATAAATTGTGACGTTTCATTTTTTTATTTGTGACCGATGAGCAAATGCTTACTTATAAAATTTTTGAATTGTGACATTAAAAAAATTTATGTTATATAAAATTTATGATTTGTAATCAATCAATAATATGTGACTTATTAATTTTATAAATTTGTGATCAATGAAAAAAATTGTGACCTATAAGTTTTTCGATTTGCGATTGTAAAATAAGTTGTAACCTACAAATTTTTTTATTGTGATCGAGAAACAATTTGTGACTCATTAATTTATAATTTGTGATCAAATTATATGAAATTGTGACTTTAGTATATTTAATTAATAAGATATATGTTAAATTAATTAATGTAAAAATAAAATTTTAAAAAATTTGATATTTGAAATTTTAAACATTGAGTTCTTAAATTTGAAATGGATGAAACTTAATCTCTTATTTATAAATTTTTCCCTTTATTATATTCTCTAGACTATAGGGTAGACTGTCGTATGTAAACCTTTTCAGTTAAAGCAATAAAACCTTATTCCAAACGTACAAGGAAAACAATTGTTTTTTCTCTCTAACCCATGTTTTGTGCACATTTTTGCTCCAATAATGTATTTTTTTGTTTGATGTGATAGAGATAATGTGGTTGAAAAAGAAGAAAAAATTATTGATGTGTTGAAAAATATTATTTTATTGAAAAATGTGTGATTAAAAATAAGTAGAAGAATGAAAATGAAAAAAATTATGTAGCTCAAACATGTTAAATTTGGCCTCTCTTAGTCCAACTAGCCCAAATTGGTTTAATGGCATATGTTACAATTGAGTCCAAGACTATAAACAATATATTTTTCAAGTTCCAATTCTTTTTAATTCTTGAAGAAGCAGCTGCAATTTTTTTTGTTTCAAGTTAAAATTTAGGGGTTGAGGCGATTGCATTTTATAAATATGAATTTTCTTATTGCATCATCTTTTAATCTAAGTGTTGACTGTTCATCGGTAAACTACCAATGTTTCAAACTCGATTTCACGTCCCGGAATAACACACTATCACGTTTATCAAGAAAATATATTTTTAAATAGTAAAAAGCTGAAAAATGTGTAATTGAAAAATAAAGAAATTTTTTGAATTTGCATGTAAAATTATTTTATGTGGGAATATATGATTTAAAATGAGTATTTAAAAAAAATGAGAATTATGGGACTCAAATAGGGACTTAAAGTATATATAAGAAGATAAGAATGAAAATGTCAAATAAATTCTTTCATAAACGTTTCCCAAGGAAAGAGGATGCAAAATGCCAAAAAGTTCACTTTTAGATCTTTTCATACACATCTCTTTGGCCCCTCACATGAGAAAATAGAATTTTAAATAGGGGAGAATGTATGATTAAAAAGAAAGAAAAAATGTTTGAATTTATGTTAAAATATGTGTGATTGAAAATGATCGAGAATCAAAGATAATGGTTAATTCAAATTTTTATAGATATTATAGTCAACTTAAAATATAGTCCAACCATTTGCCCAAAGAGATCCACAAAATATAGAGATCCAATGGAGCTTGGCCCATGAAGTTAACTTTCGTAATTCAACTTTGTCTTTAATCTATGTTTTTTGGCAGTATGGTTACAAACTTGTTAGTTTCGGTGTGGAATTGGTCCTCGATGAAAAAATTTAATAACTTAATAATTATGAGGTCAATTTTTTTGTCAAAAAAGATAATTTTTTCGTTATTTTAATTAGAATAAAATAGAAAAACAGTAAATTAATAAGTTTTGACTAACTTTTAATCTTGAAAAACATTAAGAAATTTAAAATGTTGTGGGTTCAAATCAAATTAATGGTAGAAATTGACATACCTAATATGAAAATAAGTAATACAAATTCATAACTAGATACACAAACAAGGTGAAGTTCAATAATTCTAAACTTTCTTATCAAAGATCTCTACAAAATCTTTGCTCAAAATGTAGAAACTATAGCGAGAAATGTCGTAACCTTCGTATGCATGCTATTTTCAAGAAAAATATGTGATGTGCGTTGGCTTTTACAATGGAGATGTACTATCGTAGTCCAAAACTTTATAGGAGGTTGAAGAGGCAGTTGTCTCGTACCCAAAATATTAGGATTCCAATAAGTCTAGAATTGAAAGCATTTAATTTGCGGTGGAATGGGATGGAAAAATGACGAAGAAATATCTTTTTTATTTCCTCTTTCTTATTTATCTCAATTGTTTTAGGTGGAAAAATGTAGAATTATCATTTTGTCCCTTTAAAATTGGTCTTTCCAATGGTATCTAAATCTTTAAATTGTGGCAGATAGTTTGTCCACTTTAAATTGCCCTTGTTGTTTTGCATTTAAGGGCATTTTCACAAAAAAAAAATGTGGAAAAATGCTATTTGGTCAAGATTTTTAAAAGTAGCCATTTTTGAAAATTTAAACAACATTTTATTTAGCTTTGTTAGTCTCCCATTCTTTCAGGGGTGAAGCTACTTTTTCTAAATACTCATTTTCAATCACACATTCATACAATAAAATATTTTACACATAAATTAAAAAAAAATCTTACTTTTTAACCACACATTCTTAAAAAAAAATCGATTCAAAACAATATTTTTTCAACAAAATGGCCTCCAAACAGGGTTCAACTTCTTCTTCTAATTTTACCGATCCCATATTATGTTATTTATCAAATATATAACTATCAAGATTCTCTAGAACTAAATACATGTTAGGGTGTGTTTGATAGGGTAATATTTTCCATGGAAAATGGAAAATATTTTTCAACTTCTACTTTTTGCATGTTTGATAGCATTTTTTTTCTATGTTTTTTGGTTTCTTGGTTGTGGCTCCCACGTGCCACTTTCCTTGATTTG